>JBCEWC010007234.1:0-21711 GCA_038996855.1 Solanum aculeatissimum | reverse complement strand
AAAGATAAATTTACACCTGGATCAAGTAAAGCATAAGCATCAAAATCAAAGACTTTTAACATACCAGTCACAACATCTGGAGCTTCATTTACTTTCTGCCAGGCATGAAAAGCATAGAACCTATTATTTCTGGGAGAACCACCAACTTAAGCTTTTAGCTGCCCTGACCACCTGGAGCTACTTGATCCCTCTTTGTGTTCTTTGAACAGTTGGAAATCTTGTGGTCTATACTTCCACACCTGAAGCAAGTACCCAAAACCTTCCTATATTCCCCCAAATGGCTTCCCCCACACTGGCCACAATGGGGAGCTCGTGGTACACCCCCAACCTGTGCCTTAGGAGGAGGCATCCTAGAGTTGACAAACTTCACATTCGAACCCTGGCCTTGTTGGAATCGACCATTTCCTTTACCACTCCTGGAGTTGGAGAACCCACCATCAAACCAGGCCCTCTTAGAGTCATTTATACTTCTCTCCTTGAGATTTTCTCCCTCAATCTGTTCAGCATAAGTCATCAGCCTGGAGATATCCATTTCCCGAATAAGTATGGCAGTGCGATATTCTTTCACAACTAAGTCAGAGACCCTAGAAATAAACTTGTGCATCCTTGCACGGGGATTAACTACTAATTTGGGAGCATACTTTGAGAGCTTGGTGAACTTGAGAGAATAGTCCCTCATAGACATGCTACCTTATTTGAGGTTGATAAATTTCATCATTTTGGCCTCTCAAAGTTCAAGAGGGAAGAACCGGTCCAGAAAGGCCGACTTGAATTCCTTTCAATCAACCTTAGTATCTGGAAAGCTCTCAACCATCCAGTGATTATATCACACCTGAATTATATCCTTCGACTGATACACAAACAACTCAACCTTCTCCTCAGAACTGACAACCATAATAGTCAACACTTTCGTGAGCTCATCAATAAACCCCTGGGCATCTTCATCAGCCTTTGAACCAAGGAACTTCGGAGGATTCATCCGGGTAAAGTCCCTCACCCTAGAAGCTGGAATGCCAACATTTGTGGGGTTAGTTGGTCGGGCTTGATTAGCCACCACTTGGGCCAACATAGCAACCATATTCCAAAACTTAGCATGAGTCACTTGCTTCTCCACAGGCTTTCGAGGGGCTTGTTCCTCAATACCAGGGTCTGTATGGGGAGTGGAGCTCTTCGGGGAGGCATCTTTTGAATGAGGAACAAGAACACCAATATTTTAGAAAATCTTACAAAATAGTTCATGGCACGACATAAGGAATAATGAAGTGTGAAAATTCCTAAAACGTCGTCATAGCCTCTCATTCATAGATATAACGCGTATCATACCCATGAACAAGAATCTAATTGACGCGGCATGTTAGATTCTGAGGATCATTTACAAATCTAAGGCTCTGATACCATCTTTGTCATGATCTGAGAGTAGGGCCTAATGTGGCATGGAAAAAAAGAATCCGAGAATCCTTGATCAAGCCATCTTAGTATCATCACACACATCATCGGTTCGAAAGAGTGTAACATAACAAACAACATATAAGTCTAAGGGATTTCGGGGCTTTAGACTCAAGCTATGGGGATGTTGCTGGGAATGGGATAAGCATGGATCACATAGCACATAACAATTACGTTCTAATGGGCGGATAAGTATGACTCAAGCTATGGGGGCAAGAAGGGTTAGGGACTTTCCACATAAGCACATTCCCATCCAATAAATCATAATAGCATAAGGGGAAGCATAATCGAAACATAAATAACCATAGCAAAATGTAAATAATCATAGAATCTAAAATAAACACATAGTATGACGTATAATAGAATCCGATAAGTATCTAACAATGCCTTTACAAGAGTAAGACGGGAACCTCGACACAACCTGGGCTCACCCTCAAGTCACAAGATATGTAAAAATGAAATAAAGCATAAGATAGAGGAAGGTGGGTATTACCCTTGGAGTATAGGGCTCACCACTATAAGCAAGTCCAAGATCTCAACTAGACGTCCAACGATAGGTGAATGTCATCTTCGGTCTCTACATGGTTAGATCATGTAGACAATGAGTATGGGTTAACACATATAATGCACTAAGTATGATAGCATGCCATGCACATGAACATAAACCTACTAAACAAGCTAGATGACAAGCGCACATATACGTATAGAAAGAATATATATATACAAGGAGGGAATATCATAACAATATGCCATGAAGTGCTATTATGCATGAATGCAAACCTACATATCATAGTGGGGATGTAACCTCAACCGATAACAAAAGAGACCAAGTGAGCTACTATATGAAATTAGACTACTTTCCAGGTAGATCCCAGGTCAACCCTTAAAAAGAGGAGACAAGTCAATCACATCTAGGGAGATAACCCATGTTGGCAAATGGTTTGACGGAAAGAAGTATGGACACTTGGAGATAGTCTACCCCGACTTCAATTCCTCGGTACTAAGTCTCATCCCACGAGAAATATATATACATATACGAGCTTTCAAAATGGGGGTTCAACGCTTCAAATCCATTCAATGCAAAGCTAGGCTAAAAACCCAAAACATAATTCAAATCTTTCCATAATTAGGCTCAAAAGCCAAACAAGAATTTCAAAAGAACCATACCCGTAGGCCAATGCATAGGAGTAGCTCATTCTAACATAACAATGTGGTGTAAACACCCAAAATACTCATAAGGCCATATCAAGATAAGATGTGATCTCATTCTAGTCAATTCCCATGTCTTACCAAAATCAAGTCAAGTCATATCAAGAGTTTCATCAAACCAAACTTTCATGTATGCATATGTCATGAATGATGAGATGAATGCATGGGCAATAGAGATTAAATCTTAATTGAACAATACGATATGAAATTCAATTGAAAACCATAAGTAAATCTTAATTTAAATCATAATTTGAATTACCCATGCCTTTACAATCTTCCAAGGGACCATGCATATTCAAATCTTTATAATTCCAATGTACAACATGATAATTGAATTCAAATCAACTCGAAATCAACATTAAAGTACAACCCACAATTCAATTGAATTAAATTATTCATAAATTAAAAGACCCAATTTCAAAGAGGGCAAAATTCATCAAAATTGAAGAAGAGAATTTTGGTTCTTCATGGTTGAAAGGAGAACCATGAATCAATCCCACATACTTTGATTAAATCAAGAAGAACAACAAGAATTTGAAGAAAAATTGAATTTTCCCCTTGATTCCTAAGCTAGTTTTCAATGGAGGTTGAGAGCAATTGGAGAGATTGAATTGAATAGGAGTGAATAGGGTTACATCAAGGGTTTAGGAGATTTTAAAAATGCTAAAACAACCTTAGGATTAGTTAAAAATTACAATTAAACCATTAATGAAATGAAGAAGAAAACTAGAAACTGTCACTGACTAAATGCACTACATGGACCGTGTAGTGACTCACGGTCCGTGAGCCTTTCTGTGAGGCATCACTTGACAATGAGCTTTAATTTGGAAACAGATAGGAAATCTTGAAATGTCTCCCAAATGGTCAACTACACGGACCGTGAGAGGTCACACGGTCCGTGAGACCCTTCTGTGAAGTTACACTTGGGACAACTTTGCCCACAAAAATTTCATACTTAGCCAAATTCTCCCTACACATACACATGGCCAGGCACATGAGCTGTGAGGCTTCATACCGACCGTAAGCTGGTCCGTGGATCCTTCCTTAGCTCTGGGCCTCGACACAAATCTTTGGTATCTCACTAGAACTCCATTCGGGCGAGGCTCACTAGCAGTGAGGCCTCACACGGACCTGAGCTGGTTCGTGGAGCCTTACTTGGCTCGGAGTCTTGACTGCTTATTGGAACTTCACACGGACCATGCTCATGAGTCTTGAGCCTCCTCACAAACTGTGAGTCCCACCGTGAGGCAGTGCCTTAGCCTACAATTTTTTTTCCTTTTCCAGTGTACTTTCCTACACAGGTAGTCCCACTTTGAAGGCCATAACTTTCACATACAAACTCCGAATTGAGTGAAACCAAGTGAGTTGGGAAGATAACGCGAAGAGTTTCAATTTGATAGGTCCCGATAGTTCATCCCATACCAAGAGATATAGCCAATTAAAGTCAGTACTTCTACGAGACATCAAGCAACGCTTAGCCAATTCAATTTCTTCCAAGATGGTCATGCAAGAGAGACTCAAAAAACTCATAAGCTAACCAAGACAAACTCAAATCATCCCTCAACCAGTAACACAAAATTCAGAAACTTTTGGGTGGTTACATATCCTCTCTTGTTTATATACTTCTTTCTATACATGTGCCTTTGCCATCTAACATCGTTTTACAGGATTTCATATTCATACGCATTGCATGTCCGTATACTTAGTGTATTGTATGTACTAACCCATACTCTTTATCTACATGATCTAACTATGTAGGGAACAGAGAAAACATCTATCCACCTCTTGACGGTTGATTTGAATCTTGGTATATTATTAGTGGTGAGTCCTATGTTCTAAGGACAACATCCACCCTCTATCTACCTTTATGTATGCTGCTTACTTCTTTACTTTAAGGGTGAGCCCGGGACATGTCTTGTACCCCGCCCTATTCTAGACTAGAGGAATTATTGGGCATCACAAAAACTCCCATATGATTATGTTATGTGATTACTTGAGATGTTTTAGCTATGTATTATGTATGAAAGAGATGATTATGCTTATGCTATTGTGATATGTTTAATGAGGATGTGCTTATGTGGAATGTTCCAAGTCCCTTCTTGCCCCCATAGCTTGAGTCATACTTACCTACCCTTTAGAATGTATTTGTTATGTTATATATGATTCATGCAAATCTCTTTCCCCATGGCATCCCCATAGTTTGAGTCTAGAGCCCCAAAATCCCTTAGAATTATGTATTTCTTGTTAAGTTACGCACTTCCAAACCAATGATGTGTAAATTGATGCTAAGATGGCTTGTTTGAGGACTCTTGGATTCTCATTTGCCATGTCACATCTAAGCCCTACTCTCGAGTCGTGACAGTGAATGTACCTCTATTTTTGTAGCCTTGTCGGCTAACCAATACTTTATTATTTTGGTTTGCCTATCCTGATATACTTGGATTACTATTAAGCTGGTAATGACCCAAACGATCCAAGCTTAGTTTTTCAAATGTTATGTTGTCTGGCCTTTTGGCCTTAGTTTAGTTAACTAGCATATTCAATGGCTTACTCGGCTAATGACATTATCAAGTTCTAGTCGTGCCTCCCCTTTGGTTTAGGGCGTAACAAACATGGTATCACAGCAGGTCGAGTCCTAGGGAGTCCAAAATGTCGTGTCCAGTAGAGTCTCTCTTATGAGTGTGTTGTGCACCACACTTATTATTAGGAGGCTAAGAAGTATTTTGGGATGGTTACAATTATTTCACTTAATAGATTATGCTATAGAACAAAGTTATAGGAACATATGAAATCTAAACCGTGCTTTGTGGTTTGTTTTATTTAACAGGCTACCTACACCCAAGTAATGGCACAATGTGAGGTAGGTATGGATCCAATAGAAGGTACCAGTTATTCGTTGATAGGTTAGGAGGATATATTCTTCGTTGAGGCATGTAGAGAGTCTCTAGTATCCATAGTACCAGATTTTCCAGCACCTGTTGAGGTCCAAAGAGATCTAGTACCCCCTGCCCCACCAAAGACTGGGGATCAGGGGATGAGGGAGGCTATTCAACTATTGACTAGGAAGGTTTCTATTCATAAGAGAAAATTAGAGGCAAGAAAAGATGCCAGAAGGGATCAAACAGAAAGCTCAAAGGTACGAGAGTTCCTTCATTTGACCCCTCTAATATTTATAGGATCTAGTAGGACTTTATAGATCATATATGTAGAATACTGAGGGTTATGCATGCCTCCGTCACCGAGGCTGTGGAGTTATCTTCTTTTTGACTATGTAATGTCACCATCTTGTGGTATGAGGCATTGGAGAGATCCAGAGGGCCTAATGCTCTGCTAGTAGAGTGGGAGGACTTCTCTAAGGTCATTGTAACCCATTACTTTCCACAAGAGGTTAGGGAGGCCCGTATTGATTAGTTTATCAGTTTGCGAGGGGGATATGAGTGTAAGGGAGTATATTCTTAGGTTCAATTCTTTGGCTAGATATGCACCAAATATTGTACGTACCATGAGTGCCAGAGATCATCGCTATGTAAATGGTTTGAGGGATCATTTGATCAGTGACTACAAGATAGCATCTTTACAGGATGATGTAGATATTTTCCGTATACAAGGTTTTTCTCAGACTACTGAAGACCTTTATCGTCGAATTTGGGATACTCACAGAAATAGAGAGCAGAATAAGAAGGCTCATACTATGGGGTCTTATAGAGAGACACAGGGTGACTTTAAGCCCCTATTTCATTGATATCTACCTCCATCATTGGGTAGTTTTCCACCATAGATGCAGGGCCAATGATTTGATCGTTATGTTCAGTCAGGGATAGGGTAGAGTTCAGGCCAGCCTGACAGCTGTCGATAGGAGCATTTTGCATAAATGAGACAACCTACTCCTCCATGTACATAATGCGGTAAGCTTCATACTAGGTAGTGTAGAAAGGGTTCAAGTGTATGTTACCATCGTGGGAAAATAGGATATTTTATTAGCTAGTGTCTAGGGTTAGGTAGAGGTACAATAGCTCAGCCTTCAGGATCCACAATAACCTCTTCATCCTCAATATGTGATCCATGACCAAGTCCACAACCTACTTAGGGTTATGGTAGGGGTAGAGGTAGAGGATACAGTTTAGGTTTTACTGGTTACCAGAATTGCTTTCATGCACTTACAGGCTGATAGGATTCAGAGGCATCTCCAGATGTGGTCACTAGTATATTAATGATACATTCTCATATTATATTGTTTAAGCACTAATAGATCCTAGCTCTATATTTTCATATATTACTCCATTTATTGTTGGTAAGCTTGATATGAGACCTAAATTATTGTCGAGGTCGGTTGAGGTATCTATGTCCGTTGGTGACTCAATTATAGTTAGCCACATATATTAAGGTTGTACTATGTTAATTAATGAATTCCCAACCTCTATTGATTTAATCAAATTTATTATGCTAGAGTTTTATGTCATTATGGGTATGGATTAGTTGGCAACCTGTTAAGCAAATATTTATTATCGAGCAAAGCTAGTCCACTTTTATTTTCTAGGTGAGCTAGTCCTTGAATGGAAAGGTAGTGTTGCCTCGCCCAAGGGTAAGTTTATTTCATACCTTAGAGATCAGAAGTTTATCACTAAAGGTTATATATACCATCTAGTTCATGCTAGGGATGTTGATAAGGAGTTGTTGACCTTTCAATCAGTCTCTATGGTGAATGAATTCTCGATGGTATTACTTGATGAGCTTCTAGGGACCTCCCCCAAATAGGAAATTGATTTTTCTATAGATTGTCTCCCCGACATGCAACCTATATTCATTCCTTCTTATAGAATGGCTCCTACAGAGCTAAGGGAATTGAAGGAACAACTGAAGGACTTACTTGATAAAGGCTTTATTAGGCAAAGTAGATCTTCATAGGGTGCTCCACTTCTCTTTGTTCAAAAGAAAGATGTCTCCTTATAGATGTGTATCGACTATAGATAGCTAAATAAAGTCACTATCAAGAATACGTATCCTCTTCCATAGATTGATGACTTGTTTGACCACTTGCAGGGAGACAAATATTTTTCAATGATTAACTTGCAATATGGGTACCACCATTTGTGAGTCAGGGATGTTGATATTCCAAAGACAATATTTAGGATGAGGTATGGATATTTTGAGTTCCTTGTCATGTCTTTTGGGCTTACAAATGCTCTAGCAGCTTTTATGGATCTAATGAATCGAGTCTTTAAACCATTCTTGGATAAATTTTGATCGTGTTTATTGGCGACATCTTGATATATTTACGGTCAGAAGTTGAGCATGCAGGCCACTTGCGGGATATATTACAAACTCTCCAGGATAACAGGTTATATGCTAAATTCTCTAAATGTGAATTTTTGTTAACTTCTAAAGCTTTTCTTGGCCATGTTATTATAGACGATGGTATTAAGGTAGATAGATTGAAGATTGTAGCAGTAATGGTTTGGCCAAGACCTTTGAATCCAATAGAGGTTCATAGTTTTTTGGGGTTGGTAGGATATTATAAGAGGTTTGTTGAGGGATTCTCCTCTATCTCTGTACCACTAATGAGATTAACACATAAAACATCTAAGTTTTAGTGGACTTAAGCATGTGAACAGAGTTTTAAGAGCTAAAGAAAGGGCTTACCACCGACTATCTTAGCTCTTTCGAATGGAACCAAAGGTTACATTGTATACTATGATCCCTCGAGAGTTGGCCTGGGTTGTGTTCTTATACAGCATGGTAGGGTTATCGCATATTCTTCCAGACAATTGTGAAAACATGAACAGAACTATCCTACTCATGATCTTGACCTCACCGCAGTTGTTGTTGCCCTAAAGATTTGGCGACATTATCTATACGGAGTTCATATTAATATTTTATACACCATCAGAGCCTCCAATGTTTATTTAAGTAGAAAGAGCTGAACTTACAACAAAGGAGGTGGCTAGAATTACTAAAGGATTATGATGTTGATATTTTATACCATCCTGGAAAATCTAATGTTATTGCTGATGCACTTAGATGAAAGTCCATGGGAAGTTTAAGCCATGTTGAAGCTGGTAAGGTTGAAATGACAAAAGATCTATGTCAGTTAGCTAGTTGCAGGTGTGATTGTTATGTGTGGAGGATGGAGGTGTACTTGTTCAAAATATAGCAGAATCTTCCTTTGTTACTGAAGTAAAAGAGTGACAACATGAGGATCCTGAGCTTATGACACTGAGGGAAGGTATTCCACGACAACAACATTCTTCATTTGAGCTAACTGGAGATAGAGTCCATAAGTACCAGGGCCACTTATGAGGGCCAAACATCAAAGGTCTTCATGACAAGATTATTGTTGTGGCCCATTAATCTAGATATTCGGTCCACCTTGGAGCAACAAAGATGTATCAGGACCTCCAACAAATTTATTGGTAGAATGGCATGAAAAAGGATATTGTAGAGATGGTAGCCCAATGTCCCAACTACCATAAAATTAAAGCAGAACATTAGAGACCTGGAGGCCTAGCTCAGTATATTGAGCTTTTATTATGGAAATAGGACATGATAAATATGGATTTCATCACTAGTTTGCCTCGTACTCCATGCAGGTATGACTCTATTTGGGTAATAACTGATAAGCTGACAAAATCTACTCATTTCTTACCAATAAGAATGATATATTCAGTGGAGGATTATGTTAGGCTTTATATCTGAGATATTGTTTGCCTTCATGGAGTTCCATTATTTATCATCTCTGATTGAGGGGCTCAGTTTATGACATATTTTAGAAGTCTTTTTAGAAGGGTATGGACACTCAAGTAAATCTTAGCACTGCTTTTCATCCATAAACTGATGGACATGCAGAACGTACCATTCATACCATTGAGAATATATTACGTGCCTGCGTGTTGGACTTTAAATGAAGATGGGATGATCATCTACCTCTTATCGAGTCTGCTTATAATAACAACTTCCAAACTAGTATTAAAATGGCGCCTTATAAGCACTATACGGGCGAAGATATAGGTCGCCCATTATTTGGTTTGAGGTCGGGGAAGCAAAGTTTCTAGACCCTAATCTAGTTTAGCAAGCGATGGACAAAGTGAATATTATTAGAGACCAATTGAAAATATCCCAGAGTCTACAAAAGTCTTATGCAAATGTTTGATGATGAGACTTAAAGTTTGATGTAGAAGATTGAATTTTCTTAAAAGTATCACTTATGAAGGGTATCATGCGATTTGGAAAGAAAGAGAAGGTCAGTCCTAGGTATGTTAGACCGTATAAGATTATTTGAAGAATTAGGAAGATGGCATACGAGCTTGATTTGCCTTCAAAATTGGGGGTAGTCCATCTGGTGTTTCATGTATCTCTGTTGCGGAAGTGCATAGGAGATCCTTTGTATATTACTCATATTAAGGATATCCACATTACTGAAAACTTGTCTTATGAAGAAGTACCAATGGCTATTTTAGATCGTCAAGTAAGAAAGTTTCGAAATAAAGAAGTGGCCTCCATGAAAGTATTATGGAAAAATGATAATATTGAAGAAATAACTTGGGAAGCCGAAGAGGATATAATGAAGAAACACCCCCAACTATTTACAATTTAAGGTGAATCGTATTTCAAAATTTCCAGTTATCTTTTTACATTACTTAAATTTTAAATGATTTGGAGGTATAATTTATATGGTTTGTCGCAGTATAGCTATACAAAGCTTATAGTTAGAATTTTTAGAGGCTAATTTATGGGTTTGAAGGATAACATGTATATCCTCGAAAAAAATAATGTTTTGGTAGATAGTAATGCAACCAAGGAGCTATCTTGACATATTTGCGGACAAATATTTATAAAGGGGGGGGAGGCTGTGAGACTCTATGTTTCTCATCCTCCATAATATACATAGTGTGACATATTATGTAAGGAATATATGATTTTGGATAGAAACTAAGGATAATAAGGCTGGAAATCAATGTCAATATGAAGAACTTAAAGTTTTAAGTCAAAGGAATCCCCTAAATACATATTCAGGATTAAAAAAATAGCCTGAATGGCACTCCACCCTTTTAAAAAGGTTTAAATTCAGTTTTACCTCTTGGATAGGACTAAATGTGCATAATTTGATAATAATGGAGTGTTAAGGGGTATTTTAATATTCCAAAGTTCATATGTTAAGATTTGGAGTTAAGGAAGTTGCAAGATAAAGGTTGGCCAAAGTTATTGTAAGCTTCTTGAAGAAATCCTTCTTAAATTTGGGTCAAATGTATCAGATCATATCTTCCAAAATATAAGAAGGTATAAGGGTCATGACCTATCAAAAAGAAGGTCTATGAGTCAAGTTTGACATGCATAAAACTGCACATCAATACAACTTAAGAATAAAAAGTTATAAGAGTTTTACCATGACTGCCTGAGCAGAGAATCGGGTCATGGGCTGGGTCGGGTGAAGCTCACATAAATGTCGCCTGAATTGATCTTTTAAAGCTGAAAACAAACCTATTTCATCCCAAAACAGTTCATAAACTAAATAGAAAGCTCCCACCAGGTCCCTAAGCAATTTAGGTAAGTTCTTCACATTTTTACCGTTAAAATTTGCCTATAGGCCTAGAAATGTGTGCCTTACTCTTTGCGATTATTTCTCCCTCTTATTAGCTCTTTTGGGGCTCTTTTTGGACTGTGAAAAATTGGGTTTCTTATTGTTTATTGTATGTTTGCAACTGGTTTATTCAGGTAATCATTTCAGGGCTCTTTTACGACTATTTTTATGAAGTTCTACGGACGTTTCCTCTCGTAAATACTATATGGCAAATCTGTCATTAATACTAATTTATGGACTGTTTGTAGGGGTGTTTAAGTTGCATATATAGTAGTTGTGAAGCTTCGAATGTCAGGAATAACTTTCATGAAGAAACTTTGGGCATTTGGACATCCATTGGAAATGTATGCTAATGCTAAGCCCTTCCCTTCTTTTAGCACAAAATCCAGGAAATTCCTAAAATGTCAAATGCAATATTTTACTATTCTGTTACTAGAAAGACCTTCTATAAAAGGTATTGGGATTGCAGCTGAATTATTTTCATGATTGTATAGGGTTGATATTCATTTGTTCGTTTAAATTGGACATTCAATATCTATATATCTATATATCAATTTATCAATTTTCTTGATTACCTATCCTTATGTTAAGGCATTACACGTTTTGGTGTGGTGTCACTACAAATAAAGGCAGGTTACGAGGGGAATGTAGTATTCATGATAAGTCCTTTCTCCATACTAAAACCATAATTGAAACACCTAGAAAGTAACACGTCGATTTCCAATAATATCCAGAATAATTAGTCATGGAACAAAGTATAAGCATTATTTGAAGCACCTTCGTGAACAGTTTTAGAGTTAAGACCTCATTCTAAATGTTAATTTGAGTTGTCAAACTTATGCGAAAGACATGTAAGATCCCACAAATCATATGTATATGCTAATGATTATGATGTCATGAAGATGAGTGTACCAATGAGCTAAGATCGACTAAATTTATGTTATGGCCTATTATGTGCATTTAGTTTTCATATCATACATTACACGTTATACAGGGAATTTGAGCAATAATCGGAGGTATAGGGCCTATTTGTCCAACTGACTATATATATGTATATGATATGGATGGCCACAGGTTGGCAAATATGATATCGGTTAGCTATAGGAAAGGACCATCATTGCTAGAATTTGGTTGGGTATGTCATGTATTTGGATTTATATATATGTATTCATGACATGTGATTACTGGAGCATACTATGCATATTTGATCACTACGAAGTTGAGTGTTAGTCATTAAGATTACTTGAGTTTTGGTCACAGGTGGTATTTGTATTACCCTTTTACTACAGTTATCTATGATTTCACTTTCTGTCTTACATACCAGTACATGTTTATTTGTACTAACGTCCCGTTGCCTAGGGACATTGCATTTTATTTCGTGCGTGTAGTTTCAGGTAGGAACTCTTATCGACCCCTCTACTAGGAGCTCTATTCAACAATGAGTATGTAAGCTCCACCTCTTCTTGGAGCTTTCACATGATGCATACTTTTTGTTGTATAGTTGGGTATAGTCGGGGCCCTACCCCGATAATGTTAGTGACACTCTTAGAGGCTATTGTGGACATGTTATTTTTGATTGTTTTTTTTGTACCTTTCAGTCTCCAGTCATAGGATTGATATGTATATATAGCGTGTGAATGTACCTCTATTGTTGCAACCTGGTTGACTAGCCAGTACTTTATCATTTTGGTTTACCTATCTTGATGTGCTTGACCTACTGTTAAGCAGGTCATGACCTAAACAGTCTAGACTTAGTTTTTCAGACGTTATGCTGCCCAACCTTTTTGCCCTAGTTTAGTTTACTAGCATGTTTACTGGCTTACTAAGCTAATGCCAGTATCGAGTTCTAGTCGTGCCTCCCCTTCTTTTGGAGTTTGATATAGCACTAGGTGGATTCTTAGCTGAGTAAATAAATTGGCATAGATTGAAGCACATGTGCAATTAGGACATATATTCCTCTGTAAGAGAGCATCTTATTCTGCCACGTGGCTATCCTTTTTCTACTTTTTAAACTAAGTCCTCAAAATAACTTTTCTTTTGTCTCCCATAAAAAATAGGACACCCCATGTATGTGAAAAAAATTACCTTGCTTATACCAGTAATCCTCCTTATTTTGTTACATACTGCTATTGGGACTTTCTCATGCAAGTAGAAGAGACTCTTGTCTAAGTTGATCATCTTTCCTAATACCAGTTCATAGTCCCTAACAACCTTCATCATCTTCTTTATAGATCTTTTATCTCTCGAACAAAAAACAATAATATCATCAACATATGATAAGTGATTGATGTCCGTAATCCACTTAGACATACCACATCCCTGAAAGTCCTCATTCTCAAATAATCTATTCAAGCTCCTAGATAGGCTTTAGCTACATAATGAAAAAGGTAGGAGATAGTGGGTATCCTTCCTTTAAACCTCTTGATGACTTGAAAAAAAGCAAAGGACTGCCCATTTATAATATTGAATACCAATTATTGCTAATCAATCTAACCACTATGTCAATTAATCTCTCTCAAATGCCAAACCATCTTGAAACCCTTCCTTTAACCAAATCCAATTAATTAATCGAAATGATCTTTGGTAGGACCTCTGATGTTCTTTCATGAATTATTCTCAAAATAATTTTATTGATAAAAGTGGTCAAGCTTATATGTCTCAAATCTCCTAAGTTTTCTACCCTCTCCCTCTTAGGAATAAGGACAAGATTGGTATAAGTAATGAACTTGAACAATTCATTCCTACTGCAAAAAGCTCTAACCATATTTCAAACTCCTCCCCAACAATATCCCAACAACTTTGAAATTTTTTTTCCAAAAAAGTCAGCCTGCCTACAAGCACTATTCTAATTCAAATAAAATATCACATGTTTCACGTTTACTTTAGTAGGCACCTTTTCCATCTTCAAATTCTTCTCCTCTATAATTAATTTGGGGATACTCTAGAGAATTGGAAAAGTTACTACCTCATTAGTTTCTTTGAATTTCTCCATAAATACACATCCTCTTCTCTTATATTATGAGCAGTAGTGATAATGTCCCCTGCATAATTTTAATCTCCTTAATGTTCAAATTTCTCATTCTCCCTCTCACATACTCATGTAAGAACTTAGTATTCCTGTCCTTATCCTTAAACCATTTCACCTCAATCTTTTGTTTCCAGATTTTTTCCTCCATCTTTTAAAATCTTTTAAGTTTCGCATCTCTTTTGTAGGACATATTTCAACATGAATCTCTTTCTCTTTAATGACATACTCCAATGTTGCAATTTTTCTAAAAACATTGTCAAAAGTGTTCCCACTACATTGAGTTAGTACTCCTTTCAATTTCTTTAACTTTACATGTACTCTGTAAAAAGGAGACTCTTCCACTTGTGTAATCCATCTTTCTTCCACAATCTTCATAAAATTTGGATGTTTAGTCCAATAATTTAAGGATTAAAGGTTTAATAATTCTATCCTGACTTGAATTGCACACCACATGTAGAGGTGCATAGTCTGAACCCCTCCTTATCAAATGATGAACCTCACTTCAGGCATCTTATGCATGTATATGTCATTAACTAACACTCTATCAAGCCTCTTGAAAATGCATTCCTCCTCAATCCTACCATTTGACCAAGTGTTGTATTGCTTGTGTACTTTAATTCCGTTAAGGAACAGTTGTTGATACAGTGGATAAAGTAATTCATATCCCTTTGAGTAACTGACAAACCTCTCATTTTTTCAGACCCTTCCACTATTGTATTAAAATCTCTTTCTATTAGCCATGGAATAAAATTATCAACCAGGTGCTTTAAATTATCCTATAACTCTAGTCTTTTAATATCGCTACACCTTGCATACACAGTTGTGACCATGAATCTTTCATCGGTACCTTTTAGCCTAAAATTCATTGTGATTTGTTGTGTACAATTTGTAGTACCCTCCACTTCCTAATTATCCTCCCAGAAAAATCATATCTTTGTTGGGATGAGTTTTGTTAAATAAAATTATCCATGGACCATAAAATTTGGTTAAAAATGGTATTCAATTTATCTAGGTATGACTAATATATATCAAGACTTGAGATGACTTTATTGGTGGCCTGGTATAAATAAAGATAGCTAAATTTGTGGTCAACTGTCAAAATTATAAGCAAGTGAAAATCACCAAAGGACAACAGTCTTACTTTAGAGACTATCCATTCCTAAATGAAAATGGAAGAGGATAGTTATAGATTTTATCATGGGTCCTCCCAAGACCTTGGAAAAGTTTGATTTTATTTGGGTTGTAGTTGATAGGCCAACAAAGTCATCCTAATTCATTTTAATCAGAATGGATTATTATGCACAACAACTAGCAATAATTTATGTAAAGAAAATAGTGAGGTTGCATGAGGTTCCCCTCTTGATTATCTCAAACCATGGTACCTAGTTTACATCCAAGTTTTAGGGAAAGTTGCATGAGAAGTTGGGCACACAACTCACTTTTAGTATTGCTTTTTATGCATAAACTAATGGACAGTCAAACAGAACTATTTAAGTTTTGGAAGATATATTGAGGACGTATGTGATTGACTTTGGAGGCCATTGGGATATATTCCTTCCATTGTGTGAGTTCTCTAATTATAATAGCTAGCATTCCAGCATTAACATGATTCCTTTCAAAGCCCTTTATGGAAGGGGATGTAAATTACCCATAGGGTGGTTTGAGGTTGGAAAGGTGAGGCATTTAGGGGTTGATTTGGTGAAGGATGCTCATGATAAAGCAAGAGGTATCCAAGCTAAGCTCCTAGAATCCTAGAGTTTATATAAAGAGTATGTGAATCTCAAGGTTAGAGATATGGTATTTCAAGCTGGTGAATAGATTCTTTTGAAATTGTCCCCTATGAAGGGTATTATGAGATTTGGTAAGAATAAAAAACTCGTTCCTTGCTATATTGGCCCATTTAAGATCCTTGGTGTGTAGGACCAGAGGCTTATAGGTCGACTTTATCACCTAGCTTGTTCGGAGTCCATCCAGATTTTCATGTGTCTATGTTGAAAAAAATCCATGGGAATGGAAACTACATTATTAAGTGGATTAAGTGTTATTAGATTGGAACTTCAATATGAGGAAGGGCTAGTTGTAATTCTTGATCAGGTTATTTAAAAGTTGAGGACCAAGAAGATTTAGTCAGTAAAGGTCCAATAGAAATATCATTGAGGAAGCAACTTGAAAAAATGAGAAGGATATGCATGACAATTATTCTCAATTGTTCGTCAATTCAAGTATTTGTTTTCTGTTTGATAACTCAAATATGAGTTATGGGTAAATTGGTGTTCATTGTAATGACTTATCCCCATCGTTATGTATAGATCATTACGAAAGGTAATTGTGTCAGAAAATTAACTCTCAAGTAGCAATTTGAAAATTTTGAGTATAAGTCAGACTTGGATGAAATTTGAGTCATGTGAGGTTTTGGAGAATTTGATAATGGATTAGAGGTTGATGTATAAGTTTGATATTTTGACTTGATAGACAAGACAATAAGGAGTTTGTAGGACTTTACAAAATTAAATTCGTATGAGTAGAACTCTCAAAATTGATCCTGGTGCAAAGGATATATTTTTGAACGTCATGGTTTGAGGGTGTGTCGTAAAAAAGGACTTGGAAAGCAAGTTACAATATTTTTGTCTTCATGCAACCGCCATGAGGGGATGAATTCTAAGATGGCGGTACCGCCATAGCGAGAGAGTCACGGGTTTAGAGTCGCAGATTTTAAGTCAGAAAAGTCTTCATTCTTATTTTCTCCCACTTCATCCTTGAGAGACTAAAAGTGACCTAGGATATACCTTTCTTAGTTTATCACCTACTTTATCGAAAAAGATAAGTTAATCATTCCTCTAACTCGTAAATTGATTTCTAGACCTTAAAATCTAAGAGAATTGCTATAAAGGAGGATCGTGACATCCAATTAATATTGGGAAAAAACTTTAGTTGGGGGGGGGGGGGGAAGATGATCATAAAAGTGACAAAGAATTAGGATTTTGAAATAATTTGAATAATTTAGGATATTGTTTAATGATTATTATATTTCTTGATTGTTTATAGACTAAGAGTGAGTCAAGAATTTGAAAAAGGGGAAGACTTCAATTACTTAGACTTTTTAAGACTTGTTCTGAGGTAGCTGATGATTTAATATTTTCACTTGTGTGATAGGTTCTTGTTAAACTACTTTGTTAGTAATTCCTGCATATACGTGGATAAAGAATAATGACACGAACCTAATAAATAAATTACCATAATAAAATTATATGCAATGAACCTATCACTAAATTTGTATAAATTATGGATTTCTCATTTTACGTGTAATTGTGATTGTGGTCATGATTGTGATTATTGGATTAGGTGTCACATTGTAATACATTATTGGATCCGGTATCACTTTTCGATATATTATTGAATCTACTATCATGTTCTGACACATTATTAGATTAGGTGTCACATTCTGGCATATTATTGTATTGAAAGTTACGTTTCAATATATTATTGGATCGGATGTCATATTCTGACATAACTTGTTTGGGTCTAGATCCTATGAGAGGGTCATTGTTGAATTTGTTGTGATAAGAATGATACTTGTGTATTGGTATACTAAGCATGAACTGTAAGTTACTTATTTTTTTAACATGTGTTGGTACACTAAGTTGTAGTTGCCTGTTATATATTTCGCTTATTGAAATAGTCATGTGATCCTATCAATACACTACTGTTATGTATAATGATACTGCACTTACTTTTTTTTATTGAGTACAGGGGATCTTCATAAAAATAAAGATTTCCTCATCATAAAGCTATCACTTAATGAATCTGGTAACTAACGCCGCCAGAGAGGTTGAGGTGAGTATCATTGGCTAGTGACAATCCTCAGTTAGGTGATTGCTGATTTCCAGAATTCAAGGGTGAGCTAACTTTTTCAGGCTTCCATGAATTCTTGTATGGCTCTAAGCCCACTTAGACAAGCTAGACTACTTGATTGTTATGTTTTTTGAGGTTGCACCCCCTTATGTTGGACACTTAGATAGAATTTTAGTATAATAACTTTTAGTTTTTGGGGAGTTTATTCTGGATTACTTAGATTCTTGTTTGGATTTATGGGAACTCAACTTGATTTTCATTTAAACTTGCTTTTGTAATTATAAATATTTTATTCGTACTAGTTTTGCTTAGTTGGATTAATTATAGTATTGGTTCCCCAATAGAAGGGGTAGTGTAGATACTATTCACGACCTATTCAGAGTCATGACAGTGCAGGTTCAGTTCCAAATTTGAGTGGCGTTAAGTGATCATTGAATTTTGAGGAGGCTTGCAGGAGTTTAAGGCGAGCTACTTTATTTCGGCAACACTTGATTCTAACTTTATTTATATTTACTATCTTTTCTTTTCCCAGGCACCTTTGTAGCATTCAGTCTTTTATTTTTAATATTAATGCTCTTGTATTTGTGTTATCAATTTTTGGGGTTTTATTTCCACAAATATTTTGAGATTTTTACTAATAGTTCAAACTTATTACTGTTTCCACTTTACTTCCTTACAATTTCATTTTCACTCATCAAATGATTTAATGATGAATAGAATTAACCTAGGAGGAATGGATAGGTGACCTCACAACTTAACAATATTTTCAAATAGTGACATAATTCCTTTGTCGTAGTGGCGGATGCATAACTTTCGTCCAGGGAATTTGAAAAAAATAAGCATGTTAATAGTGTTGGTAAATATCCAATAAGATATGAAAGGATTGAATCATAAATTAGCGAGTTTATATACACTTTCTTAACTAACAATATTCAAACAACCCCTTAATCACTTTCTTGAATGAATTACGCGTAATTTCAGTAGTTTTTATCTAAATTAAAATTTTTAATTAAAAAGTTTCTTAAATATATAATGATATTTACTTTTAAATCAATTTCTTGATTGAATTATTATTATATTTATTTCAATTTTTAATAGAAATCCATAAATTGAAGAATTTGAATAATGGAGTTTTCAAAATTTAATTATTTTAGTCAGTGTTTTGAAAAATTAAAAAAACAAAGAGTAATATTTTCTATATATACATATATATTAAATAAAAAAAGAAGAGGTAGAAAGTAGGCGCATGAATCAATCTTGGGCAAAAATGGGAGAACCTTTACTACTCTACCACTGATCCATCAAATGGTCTCATGTTGAGGGGGAGCAATATTAAATATATACATAACTAAAAGTGAAATTTGAACCTACGTAGATAGTATAACTTTTTCGTCCAAGAGGGTTCACCTGAACCTCCTCGACTCCATGTAGATCTTCCCAGTTTGTCACACTCAATGATGAAAGCATGGTAGAAAATTCTACATAATATACATAAAAAATAAAAAGTTCACAACAAAAAGGAATAAAGAATGAGCATGCAAGAGAATGGATTAAGACCTCCTTTGAAAATGTTTTATCAGATAAATAGGGAGAGAACACACAACAAGAAGTTGGGATATGAAAGAAAACAACGGCCATCACATAATGAATTGATGAAAACTAATGAAAACACACAAATCAAAAAGACGATCGAAGTACAAATACAATACATTTTCATTGGTTTAATAAGACCTTCTCAAGATATGGTGAAATTAGGAAGATTAGGAGATGTTTGTATTGAGGAATACAGAAAACGTATTTCTAAGTCTTAAGGACTATAGTGGCAATTGTCAAGTCTTAAGGACTACAGTGGTAATTAGTTAGTTAGTGGTTAGTTGACGGATTATGAGCTGGCGAGCCAGTTGTCGATCAGTTAGTCAATTACTGAAATTGTGAATGTATACAAATAAGTAGTTACAGACTTGTAATCAATTTTAATGTCTCATATGCAATAATAATCCATCAGTTCATCCTATGCTTTTGTATCTTCTATTCACAAGCAATTAGGGAAGATTATCTGCATATGTTCAATAAGTTTACACGGTATCAGAGCCAACTAATCTTAGATCTAATTAGGAGGATCTGTAATGTAACGATCCAAAATTTTTTGAACATCATAATAGTTGGTCAAGGTTAGTGTTGAACTCATCATGGTTCAATTTTGGTAGTCATGGATTGTATTTAAGTGGCCGGATTCAAAGGAATTATTTTAATGGAAGGTTGTACGGCCAGTTAGGCAACATGGACTTTGAAAAGCCATATCTCTTGGTATGAGATGAACTGTATGAGATATTATATATCAAATTGAATCCATTTGAGTTATATTCTCAATGCAACTAGTTTCACTCAATTCGGAGTTTGGATGTGAAAGTTATGGCCTTTGCCGTGAGACTACCCGTATTCGAAAGTATGCTGGAAAAAGGATCCAGAATGGAATCAAAGTGAGAGACCACAAACCATTTGGTGGTTCACGGTCTGTGATGTGTCCCGTGAGTTATTCTAGTGAGCTTCCTTGGAGTTTGGACTAAGCCCCATACCAAGTGGAACTCCACAGACCACTTCACGGTTTGTGTGATCCTTCACGGTTCGTGAAGGGCTTCCATGAAGTGTTCCAGTGAGCTTGTCAAGGCTCGGGGCTGAACTCCAGACTAAGTGATGCTCCACAGATGTAACAACCCGAATATTTTTGAAATCTCCTTATTCTTGGCCTTATATGATGAACTACGGGTCATGGTTAAGTTTTGGTAGCCACAGGTTGAGTTTAAGTGGACGAACGCAAAACGGGCTAGTTGGTGGCCTAGAGGGATAGTTTGGGCAGTGTAATTTAAATGGTCACAACTTTTGATGTGGGTTGAACCATGTTGGATACTATATATCAAATTGAAGCTCTTAGAGTTAGCTTCATAACGTAACTAAATTCACTTGATTCAGAGTTTGGATGAGGGAGTTATGACCCAAATAGTGAGACTACCTAAAATTCGGAAGACATTGGAAATAGGCTCAGAAAAGTGGCTAAGGACAGTACCGCGGTCCGTAAAACTTGTCAGGGTCTGTGTGGGGTGTGATGGGGTTCTCCAGTGAGGTCGGGGTGGCAGGAACCACCCCATGTGACAAGTCTTGAGCCACGGACCACCAAACCGTTCGTGTACAAGTTGACGGCCCCGTGTACTGTCCAGTCAAGTGGAACAGTTGCTTGGCCAAGCCATGGGTGAGTTTAGGTAGCTAAGTTTAGGCTCACAGGACCTTGAGATGGCCAGTCAACCTCCAAACGGTCCGTCAAAATGCTCATCAAGTGTTCTAGAAAGTCCTCCGAGAGTTCGCGTTGGAAATTTGGTTAAGTGTTGTTTGATGGGAGGGGAGACTGTCCATGTGACCATCACACGGGCACTGTAGCAACTGTTTGACTCTGCTTAGTCTCGTAAAGTTGCATTTTATTAATGATAATTTCGTGATTTAACATTTCCTTAAGCCCCTTTTTAGTACCTTAAGGTCTCCTAAACCCCTAAAACATTCCCCAAACCCTCATTCACCCATTCAAACTCTCCTACACTCTCTTTAGAAA
>JBCEWC010007233.1:0-21713 GCA_038996855.1 Solanum aculeatissimum | reverse complement strand
ATTCCCGAATTGTCCCCATAGCTTGAGTCACAAGTCCCTAAACCCTTAGAGCTTATGTTCTACATGCTTTAGCTTCCGCGTTTCCGAACCGATGATGAGTGTAATAGTGCTATGATGGCTTGATCGAGGGTCTTCGGGTCCTCTTTCGCCATGTCACATCTAGGTCCCTTATCCGGGTCGTGACATCACCCTCGTTAGCTCTTCTACTAATTTTGTAACACTTGCATTAGTCTAGGTTTATTTTACTTATTGCAAACCCTCTCTTTCTTGGGAGATAAGTAGGTTAATCACCCCACTTTACAATTGAACTATTCTAGAGTCCACCATATTCCCTGGGGGATTCTATCCTAACCTCAGTTAGGATATTTACTTGACAACGACCTTTTTAACCATAAAAGGATGTGTAGCTTGAGTGACATCAAAGGTTGGCTATGTAGGGCTTCATTAATGGATTAGATTCATCTATGATGTCCAATCCAAAATCTCCTTTTTCTCAACGTTTCATGATAAATTCTTATGGGCTTTAATGATACAACTTCAAATGTGTGGATTATGATTCCTATATGATGATTATACTTGATTATGCATGAATTATGAAGAATTGAATGATTTATATTATTTTCAAGTGAAATTATATGACTTCAAGTATGATGATTAGAGCTTGTTGAATGGATATGCGCTTCTTTAATGATGATCTAAATTGATTTTAATTGCATGTTTCCTCTATGATTTTCATCTAAATTGTATGATTTTGACTCAATTATCCATGGACCCATATACGACCCTATTTTCTATGCCAAAGCGATGGACTTTTATGAACACAATTTTAAGTTAGCTAAAGCATGATTTGATGACAATGATGAATACAGTGGTGATACTATGATAATGTAATTACGATAATAATGATATGATAACGATAAGGGTGATTATGTCCCTAATGTTTATGAAGATGTTAAGCTGGGGAAAGTTTACCCACACTAT
This sequence comes from Solanum aculeatissimum, assembly GCA_038996855.1. Classification (NCBI taxonomy): domain Eukaryota; kingdom Viridiplantae; phylum Streptophyta; class Magnoliopsida; order Solanales; family Solanaceae; genus Solanum; species Solanum aculeatissimum. The sequence continues at coordinate 20,732 of JBCEWC010007233.1, read as the reverse complement.
GTGAAAACTAAAGTGGATGGACTATTCTTATAACATGAGATGTTTTTATGGAAGACTATGATGACAATTTTTACAAGCTATGAAATTATGATTTTAGTGAAGTATGAATTATGTTAAAAGCTATTTATATGTATGATTTATGTATTCTGTGGGATATGACTACGCACCTAGAGGGCTTTGGTAGATTCCATAAGTCCCATAACTATGTGCTACCATAGGAATGATGTTCATGAAGTTCCTGTGTATATACCTTAAAGGTGTGCTAATGGATCCATATAGATTTAAATGGATACTCACCATTCTAGGATAGAGCCTTAAGGGTGGGGTCAAATGATGGGTTCTCATCGAGCTAGGATAGAGCCTATAGGGTAAGGAACGAGTTTACTTTAGCAAAGTTGACTCCTCTTTTGCTCGGTGTAGAGGGAATATCGAGATTCCATGTAATAGTCTGTATAGTCTTATATGTTAGTTATGGTCTTATTCCCAAGCATGTATATTAGGATAATGAAAGTATTTTGATGATGTTTCTTCTCATGCTTTTAAACTTGCATTGCTCATAAATTTTCTGTCCTTATTCCAATAATTATGATTATGATTATTGATATTATGTTGTGATGTTTCTTGTTTCATGGAATACCTACATACTTAGTACATTCTATGTACTAATACATACTTTCATTGCCTACATGATCTAACCATGTAGGGACGAACGATAGGGTAACTCTTTCATTTCATGGATAGCTTTAGAGTTTGATAGACGATTTGATTGGTGAATTCCCATGCTTTAAGAACAAGCCCCTTTATGATGCTTTTCTATTGAGGTTTTATTACTTTCTTTAATGTATGTCTTGAGAGTGAGCTAGTAATATATGGTCTAGACCTTGCCATGATCTTTGATGTAGAGGCATGAATTGGACATTATGATGGATATAATTCCCCTAAGGGAAACTATGGAATTTCTACTATGATGTATTTCGCTTGCTTATTCTCTTATGTATGCTTACTTTACCCTATGAATGCATATGATATGAACACAAGGTTGTGATAGGATTCCTTCGGATGTCACATTCGTCGTGTCACAACTAGGCCCTTGGTCTAGGTTATGGAAAAAGTAGTATCAGAACACAAGGTTTGAAAGTATCCTTGGGAGACCAACATGCTGCTTCTAGTAGAGTCTTATTCATTCCTGTGAAGTGTGCCACATACATGAAGGAGGCTGTGAGACATTTAGGAAATCTCTATTTTCTTAGATCTATGTCATGCCTTCAAAATTCTCATATCCTCACACTTGTCCTTTAGTATATTCATATATGGCTCTAGACGTACTTTATTGCCTAAGGGAGGAAATTCTAATGAGGACCAAGTTCCTCCGGCTCCTCAAGTCCCTCAAGTAGACCAAGACTCCAAAGATGATTTTAGAGACGCTATTGCGATGTTAACTCAAGTCATTGTTTCTCAAAAGACTCTTACTCTTGCTTTGAGGATAAGAGATTTTGCTAGAATGAATCCCTTTGAGTTTTATGGTTCGAATTTGTACGAGGATCCACAAGAGTACATTGATGAAGTCTACACGGTGGTGGAAATTATAGGGGTGTCTTTCAAAAAGAAGGTCGAATTTGTGGTGTATCAACTTAAGGGAGTTACACAAGTTTGGTTTACTCAATGGAAATCTGAGAGGAGAACAAGGTCCTATTGGTTGGGAGATGTTTAAGGCCGCTTTTATTTATCATTTATTACTACTTGAATTAAGTAAAGCTAAGGTGATGGAATTTATGAACTTGAAACAAGGTGGCATGAGTATGAGAGAGTATGTCCTCAAGTTTAAAAAGTTGTCCAAATATAGTCCTTCCTTAGTGGCTGACTCTGGGGCCCACATGAATAAATTTACATTTGGTGTATCCTACTTAGTAAAGGTGGAGTGTAAGGTTGTAATTCTTATTAAAGAGATGGATATCTCTAGACTCATGACTTAGGCTGAACAAGTAAAAAGTCAGAAACTCCAAAAGATGAGGATGAGGGATTTTAAGAGGGCTCAATATTATTATGGATATCCACATTCTAAGTCTAGTGGTGGTCATTTCAAAAAAGGCCATGTATTATCCAAGGGTTCTCCTCAAAGGTTTGACAAATAAAGTGTATCTAACCCTAAGGATCAAGGTGAAGTTATAAAGGGTGGTGTTCATCCTCCTAGAAGTCCCAAGTGTGGGAGGAACCATGTTGGTGGATGATTTAGAGGTTCTGGTGCATGATTTGGTTGTGGTAAGATAGGCCATAGGATTGTTGATTGTTCTAATATTTACAATAAAGATAAAGAAAGGCATCCATAAGGCCAAGTAGCTCAAAGGGGGAAAGTGCGAAAAGGTACCCAAGATCAAAGTGGTGGTCCCCGTGGTAATCGTTTCTGTGCTTTTTATGCTAGGTAACAGATTGAGGAGTCTCCCGATCTGGTTATTGGTATGTTAGGAATCTTTGTTCATGATGTGTATGTTTTGCTTAACCTTGGTGCTAATATGTCTTTTGTTACTCCTTACCTTGCCATAAAGTTGATTGTATCTCTAAAACTTTTGTTAGAACCGTATTTTGTCTATACTCTAATTGATGAGTCCATTCTAGCTAAGAAATCCTATCAAAATTGTCTCGTGTCGATCTTGCATAAAATCTTCCCATGTGATCTGGTTGATCTTGATATGACTTATTTCAATTTTATTCTGGGTATGGACTGGTTGCATTCATCTTATGCTTCTATTGATTGTAGAACCCATATGGTCACATTCAAAGTTCCTAATGAGCCCATACCAATTCGGTGTTCAAGGGAAAGTTTGTTTCTTATATGAAAGCTATGAAAATGATTTCCAAAGGTTACCTATATCATGTTATCTGAGTCATGGATGCTGAGTCTAATGTTCCTACTCTTGATTTGATCTCTATAGTTAATGAGTTTCTTGATGTCTTCCCCAACGACTTGCCCAATATTTCTCTCATAAGGCAAATTGATTTTCATATTTATCTTTTGCCCGACACCTAACTTATTTCTATACCTCCATATCGAATGATCCTGATAGAGTTAAAAGAATTGAAGGAATAAGTCATGGACTTGCTTGATAAAGGATTCATAAGACCAAGTGTGTCACCATAGGGTGGTCCCGTATTATTTGTGAGGAAGAAGGATGGTTCACTTTGGATGTGTGTGGATTATAGGTAATTGAATAAAGTAACCATAAACAATAAGTATGCACTTGTGAGGATTGACAACCTATTTGATCAATTATATGGTGCAAATCACTTTTCTAAGATTGATCTCCAGTCTGAATATCACCGATTAAGGGTAAGGGAAGATGACATCCCAAAGATATTTTTTAAAACTCGGTATGGTCATTTTGAATTCTTGGTTATGTCATTTGGACTAATAAATTTCCCTGCCACTTTCATGGATTCGATGAATAGAGTCTTCAAACCGTATTTTGATATATTTGTGGTTGTATTCATAGATGACATATTGGTCTATTCACGGGATGTAAAGGGGCATGAGGATTATGTGAGGATTGTGTTGCAAACATTGAGTGATAAACAACTCTTTTCCAAGTTTAGCAAATATGAGTTTTGGCTAAGAAAGGTGGCTTCTCTTGGTCATATTATTTTAGGAGATGGTATTAGAGTTGTCCAAAGAGGACAAAGGAAGTGAAGTATTGGCCTAGACCATTGTCTCCATCCGATATTAGGAGCTTCTTGGGTTTAGCTAGATATTATCGAAGGTTTGTTGAAAGATTTTCCCCCATTGCCTCTCCTTTGACTAAGTTGACCCAAAAGAAGATGAAATTTTAATGGTCCAATGAATGTGAAAAGAGTTTCCAAATATTGAAGGATCATCTTAATTCGGCTCCTATTTTGACTTTGCCCGAAGATCTGGATGGCTTTTTGTGTATTATGATGCCTTACATATAGGCTTGGGTTGTGTTTTGATGCAACATAGTAAAGTCATTGCCTATGCCTCAAGGCAATTGAAAGAGCATGTAAAGAATTATCCGACTCATGATCTTGAATTGTTGGCCATTGTGTTTGCATTAAAGATTTGGTGACATTATCTCTGTAGGGTACATGTTGATATATTCACAAACCACAAGAGTTTTCAATATGTGTTTAGTCAAAGGAATATGAACCTAAGACAAACAAGGTGGTTGGAACTTTTAAAGGACTACGATATAAGTGGGATGTATCACCCTGGTAAGGTAAATTTTATGGTCGATGCCTTGAGCAAAATGTCTATGGGTAGAATTGCACATGTTGAGGATGGAAAGAAGGAGTTATCTACAGAAGTGCGTCATTTGGCTCGTTTGGTATGTGGTTGAATAGCTTCAACAATGGTAGAGTGCTTATGCGAAGTTAGACGGAATCACCTTTGATAGAAGAGGTGAAAACAAAGCAAGACACGGATCCTACTTGCATTGAATTAAAGACGTTGGTGGTTGATAAGAAGGTTGAGATTTTCTCCTAAAGGGGAGATGGAGTTCTATGCTACCAAGGGCGGTGGTGTGTCCCTAATATAGACAGAAAGGATACTTGATGAAGCTCATAATTCTAAGTATTCTATTCATCTAGGATCCACCAAAATGTATAGAAATTTGAGAGAAGTGTATTGGTGGAAAGACATTAAGAAAGACATAGAAAAGTGTGTGGAGTATGCCAATCATCAACAAGTGAAAGTGGAACACCAAAGGACCAGTGGTTTGGTTCAAGATATTGAAATACCTACATAGAAATGTGAGGTAGTGAATATGGATTTTATCACGGGTTTACCAAAGACTAGAAAGTAATTTGACTCAATGTTGATGGTGGTGGATTGGATGATGAAAATAGCCCAATTTTTGCTGGTGAAAACTTACTTATGGTGCCAAAGATTATGCTAAGGTCTACATTCAAGAATTGTTAAAGTTGAATGAAGTGACATTGTCTATTATATCGAATAGAGGTGCTCAATTTACTTCTCGTTTTTGGAATTTTTTCCAAACAATCCTTGGTATAAAGGTGAAGCTAAGTACCGCATTTCATTATCAAATAGACGGACAAGCCAAAAGGATAATACAAATGTTGGAGGATATGTTGAGGGCTTGTGTGTTTGATTTTAAAGGATGTTGGGATGATCAAGTACCTCTTATAGAATTTTCTTATAATAATAGTTTTCACTCAAGTATTGGTATGACTCCATTTGAAGCACTATATGGTAGACGATGTAGGTAACCGTTGAGATGGTTTGAAGATGGATAAATGTTCTTAATTTGGTTGGATTTGGTACTTGATGCTTTGGAAAAGGTGAGGATTATTAGAGAAAGCTTGAAGGTTGCCCATAGTCATCAAAAGTCATATGTAGATGTTAGGAGAAGGGATCTTGAATTCAAGGAAGGTAATTGGGTGTATTTGAAGGTTTCACCAATAAAAAGAGTAATGCATTTCAATAATAAGGGAAAATTGAGTCCTAGACATGTGGGACCTTATGAGGTAGTAAAGAGAGTTGGAAAGGTAGCCTATGAGCTAGATTTGTCTATGGATTTAGCTATGGTTCATTCGATATTTCACGTGTCGATGTTGAGGAAATGCTTAGATGATCCTAATACTATTGTTCCATTGTAGGATGTAGCTATTGAGGATTTGACTTATGAAGAAGTATCAATTGAGATTTTAGACCGACAAGTTAAGAGATTGAGAAATAAAGAAATTGCGTCTGTCAAAGTGTTATAGAGAAATAACCAAGTTGAGAGTGCTACATAGGAAGTCAATGTGGACATGATGAAATAATATCCTTATCGCTTTCCTTCTATTCAAGCCTAAGGTGCCTAATATGATCCATTCTCACGAATACATGTTCCCTTGTCATATTGCATGTATGCATGATCATGAGACTGTTTTTGGATGATGTTTAAAGCATAAGTTTAATGATTTTACAAAGAATGATTTTATGTTGCATTTTTCTTATATGTTGTGATAATGACTATGTTCTACTCTACTCAAGTGAGATTCTATCTCATTTGAGGACGAATAATTCCAAGGGGGAGATATTATAACACCCTGCATGTTGTTAGCCTAGAAAATAAAAAGTTGAGGAAAATGGTGAATTGACTTGATCACACGATCTAGTCTACAACTCATGGATAGGACCACAAATCGTAGGTGGGTTTGTGGACTTGAGTATAGAAAGATGGAAAAATTTGGGGAATTTCGGAAAATGGTTCCATGATTAACTGGATGGGTCATCAAAGGAGCTACAAACCATGGATTGCATTATAGAAGTGCCTACTGAAGAATGACATTTTTCTAAGTCTAGAAGAAGTCTAAGAAGGGTTACACAGCATGTAAAATGTACTAAGGTCTGTGAAAAGGGTTTCATGTTTTACGATGCAAATTCTAGTAGCTCAACTTTTGTGACATAAAGTTCTACGAGCCAAGGCAGGAGCCATAGATCAAACTATGGCCTGTGGATGGGGTATCATGGATGGCTTCGCCAGTATTTAATGAAGGGTATTTTTGATATTTTTGATTCATTTAACTCCTAAACTACATCATTTTGGCCCTCCTAACTACCTTAACTAACTTAACCTCTATAAATCCTAATTCATTCTTCCTAAAAATACTCTCAAAAGCTCTCAAATATTTCTCTCTCTAGATCAAGGATTCCATTGAAGCTAGGGTTGAAAGTTGGCTTAAGGTTTTCCAGAATTTTACCTTCAAATCTAAGGATTCTCACTTGAGGTATATAGGGATTCATTCATGGATTAGCTTCATCCATGAAGCCCAATCTAAAAGCACCTTTTTCTCAAAGTTTCGTGATGAATTCCTATGGGCTTTAATGATACAACTCCAAATGTGTTGATTATGATTCTTATATAATTACTATATTTGATTATGCATGAATTATGAAGAATTAAATGATTTATATGGTTTTCAAGTGAAAGCATATGATTTCAAGTATGATAATTAGGGCTTGTTGAACGGATGTGGGTTCTTTTAATGATGATCCAAATTAATTTGAATTGCATATTTCCTCTATGATTTTTATCTAAATTGCATGATTTTGACTCAATTATCCATGGACCCACACATGGCCCTATTTTCTCTACCAAAGCTATGGACTTTTATGAACATGATTTCAAGTAAGCTTAGCATGATTTAATGACCATGATGATCCTAATGGTGATACTATGATGAAAATAATGATTATGTTATGATGATAATAATGATATCGTGATGATAAGGCCGATTAAGGCCCTAAAGTTTATGATGATGTTATGATGGGAAATATTTACCCACACTATGTGAAAGCTAAAGTACATGGACTATTTCTATAACATGAGATGTTTTCATGAAAGATTATGATGACTATTTTTACAAGCTATGAAAGTATTACTTTAATAAATCATAATTATGTTAAAAACTATGTATATGCATGATTTATGTATTTTGTGGGATATGACTTACCACCATGAAGGCTTTGTTAGATCCCACATATCCCATAACTACATGCCACCGTAGGAATGATCTTAATGATGTTCATGTGCATATGCCTTAAAGGTGTGATAATGGATCCATATAGCTTTTAATAGACACTCACCGTTCTAGGATAGATCCTAAAGGGTGGGGTAAAATAATGGGTTCTCACAGTGCTAGGATAGAGCCTATAGAGTAAGGATCGAGTTTACCTTGGCAAAGTAGACTCCTCTTTCTCTTGGTGTAGAGGAAACATAAGATTCCATGTAATAGTTCACATGGTCTTATATATTGGTTATGGTATTATTCCCATATAAGTATGTTAGGATTATGAATGGATTTTGATGATGTTTCTTCTCATACTTTTAAATTGGCCTTGCTCATACATATTGTGTCCTTATTTTATTGATTATGATTATGCATATTGATATTATTCTTTGATGTTTCTTGTTTCACGGCATACCTACATACTTAGTACATTTCACATACTAATGTATACTTGTTTTTCCTACCTGAATTAAGCATATAGGGACGGATGACGAGGAGACTCTTTCATTTCATGGCTAATTTTGGTGTTTGATAAAAGATTTGATTGGTGAATTCACATGCCTCGGGAACAAGCCCCTTTATGATGCTTTCTATTGAGAATATATTACTTTCTTTGATATATGTATTGAGGTTGAGCTAGTAAGTTATGTTCTATACCCCGCCAACATCTTATCATGTAGAGGTATGAATTGGACATTATGATGGATGTATTTCCCCTAAGGGAAACTAGGCCATTTCTACTATGATGTATTCTGCTTTCTTATTCTCTTATGTATGCTTACTTTACCTTATGAATGTGTATGATATGAACATGAGGCTTGGATGGGATACTTTCGAGTGTGACATTCTCTATGTCACAGCTAGGTCCTAGGTCCGGGTCGGGATAAAACTACTTGCCAAGGTAGACTCCTTTATGCCTAAGTGGATCCATTAAGCTAAATGAAGTATCTAGTTTGCACTACGGTTAACCCTCTTAAGGAATCAAACTTCTACTAGGGGTTATCCTTTTTTCTACCATGGCACATAGTTATGGGACAATTGGATCTTACTAAGGGTCTCTTGACTCCTCTACGAGTGAGAGCCTCTATCCCAAGTTCCACTCAGTGCTAAGTAAGTTCTCAATGGAATAGAAATCATTATCATAAGTCATAAAATCAATATCATGTGGGAGGGGCCATGTCACTACCCATCTACTACTCATAAAACATAGTCATAGAATAGCTCCTACATTTTGTCTTATGTAATGTGAGTATAGGCCTTTCATCATTACACGTTAATTCTTAGTGAGGTACTCACAATCGTTCATGCTTGACTTGAGTAACATCATAGAAGCTCATTTAATAACTTGCATGTAACTTAATTGAAAGCTTTAAAAGTTCTTGATCATAAACATAGTTTGTCATTGAAAATTATATCATAATACATAGGTCCATATGATATTATCTTTAAAATTCTGTAATAGATTTGAAATCAAGCATAATCATAGGGGGAAAATATTAATTGAATCATACTGGAAAGGATCTATTTGGAAATTCATTAATTCATAATTAAAATTAGCATAATCCATGGATCTAGGTAGTAATTCATTGATATCATGCAATTGAAACATGAATTATGCATAATAATTGAGTATAACATTAATTCAAATCATAATTAAGGTATCCCATCATAAATTTCATGAACCCTAGTTAGCATGTAGAAAACTTTACACAAAACTCCTAGAGTTCATGTAATTAATGAAAATTTATGCATAATCAAATTGATAATTATATGATAATAAATAATTCATGCAATTGGAAAATGAAATCATAAAAAATCTTGAAATACATACTTTAAATTTGATTAAAAAGTGAAAACTTTTGGGCTCCATAGGTGAAAGAGACCCATCGATGAATACCCGTATACCTTGAGTGATTTTCTAGAAGAAAACTTGAGAATTATTAGTGGAACTTGAAACACTAGCTTTCCCTTGAAGAAATCCTTTTGAGAAGATGACATTGGAGAGAGTTTAGGAATTTAGGTGAGAAATTGGGGCAATGGGGCGAAAAGGTGGTGTAAAAATAGTTATAGGAGGTTTTATAGGGCCAAACAATGTAGTTTTTGGGTTTAAAAGGGTAGAAAATATAAAAAATATCCTTCATTAATTATTTTGTATATGGTCTGCGAAACCCATATACAACCTTTAGAAGGGTCAACAGACCATAGATTATTGTCCGTAGAAACTGACCTATAAACATGCGATGAAATCTCGAATCATGATCTCAACTCATGACTCATCCTATCTTCCATGAATCACAAATATGTTTCATAGATGAAGTACTGGGCTCACTTAAAACTAGGCCAAAATGAAAAACATGAACCATGACTCATGGTTGAGTCTACAACCTATAAAGCTATCTCGTAGTATAGCCCTTTCATCCTTAAAAGTTTCTTAGTGCTAGTGGCTTTCACAACTTTAGTCTCGATCCATAAACACTATTATCTCCAATAATTGACCCCCCGTAGTCCAATTGAAGAATTCCTGATACTTTCTTTTTTTATGACACCTTTTTATGACCCATCATCAATTTTATGACCCATAAACCCTTCTTGTGGATTTGTTAAAACATTTTTGAAACTTTTCCAAGTGTGTAAGGGTTATACAAACCCAATCCATGACTCATATATTTAGTTATGACTCGCGTTAAGGAATCATTCTTTTACGTCCATTTTTCTCATTTTTGAATTTCCATCTACGAGCTCAATGTATGAGCCGAATAAGAAATTACAACTCATACATGACCTCTCAGGATTTTGCATCTAAAGTCCAAAATGACCCCCCCCCCCCCAGGTTCTAAGAGCGCCATTTATGACTTGTGGAATCAACTACGACCCATAAAAAAGGCTCGTGGTTCTTAGCCAGTGTCCTTTCTCTAAACTTTCCATTTGATTCAAACATTCAGGGTATTACAAATATACTTCATCAATGAATTCTTGTGGATCCTCATAAACTTTAGAGACATGAAATTTTGATGGATTCATTCTAGTGAAATCTCTAGCTCTTATTGTTGTCATCCCCGCATTAGGAGAAGTAACACCTCCTTGGTTTAATTAGGTCTTCATAGCTTATGTTATCACTTTAATGGAAGTCTAGAACTTGGTATTAGTAACTTGCTCGAGCAAATGGATCAAAGGGAGCTTGAGGAGCTTGTTTATAGTTCTAGTTGATATTGACTCCTTTTTGAATTGGTTCACTTCATGGAGGCATTTTATAAAATAATAAATTATAATTGTTAGAGGAGGAAAAGCCTTAGAGTACACTATCTCTCATGACATAGATCATGAACAAAGTGAAGTCCTAAAATGACTCAAAGCCTCCTATTCGTAGATGTGGCATACTTCACACCCATGAATAAGTAACTACTTGATGTGGCATCTTAAACTCCTAGGACACTTTAAATCTTCTACTCTAATACTAAGTTTGTCATGACCTCAATTGGGTCCTAGATATAACATGGCGATAGAAATCTCAAAGGACCCCAACTAAGTATTTTAGCACATAAGCATTCATAAGGTAATGAGTATAGACAACAACTAGGAACTAAAGTAGAAGGTAAGTCTCAAAATAACATTTAACAATACAAGAAAGTTCAAGTAACACACCAAAATAAAAAAACTTACGCATCTTTGTCTAACATGCCTCTAGTATAATAGAAAAAATCATAGGACAATCCCTAGCTCAATCTAAACAAAAGTGTCAAGATAGTCTAAACATAACAAGAATCATAGTCTTAAATGGCTTGTCACCGAAGTATGAGGACTCATCAACAAGTGACAAATAACCATATCTAAGCATGAGTATGACGTGTGCGATTGTCACTTCCTATATTATAGTACAATGTATGTAATGAAGTATCCCTTTGTACTTTGAATGTACTATATATATGAACAATATGCATAACGTAAACAATGATAATGAAGGACGTGAATCATAAGATGCAAGACCACTATTCAATTAGGATATGCAATAAAATCATAAATTTATAAAGATGGTTAATGCATCAATTTCATAATAGAGACTTGATGTAACTTAGTCATTTTGTGGGATATCAAAATTAATCAATAATAAGACTATGAGATCTATAACATGGAATCTGATATAACTCCCATATCAATAAGAAAAGGCTACTTTCTAAGGTAGATTATATGATGAAACAGTCTCAAGCTATATGTGGATCCACTAGCTACACCTAAATAGCGCCTACAGTGGAACGTAGTTTGGGACTAGAGGTTGCTACTAGGATTTCCTTGGGTCACTCTTTTGAGCTTATGTACCGAACCCAACCTCAAGTCCTCTTGATGTTATGTCAAATTCTAATAAAATAGTAAATCATAAGTAAATAAGTAAATCCTAGAAAAAGGTAATGTCTAATTACCAATCCAAAGTTTTTAATTTATCATATCATTAAAACCTTTGATTCGATCATTGTGATAATTAGAATTGATACCAATTGAAAAGAATTGATGCACTCTATCTATGGTAGGAACAAGGTCCTTGAGGAAAACTAACGTTAAATTAATAATTAAAACAATACCTAATTTAACGTGGACAACCCTTGCTTTTAGGAGTAAAATAATAACGACCTCAAATCCACTATAAACCTTCAATTTTATGATTACAACTTAATAATCAAAGGAACTAACTCTAGTACCTAATCACAAATAATTCCCTAGGATTGTTTCTCTACTCTAAACTCTCTCAAGAAGTGAAACCAACTTCTTGTTACAAGCCTCACAATCTCACACAAAACAACTTAACAAAAGAGGAGAAAGAGTTGAAATAACTATCATAGATTAATGCTTTCTTGATCTACTTGTTGAGGTCTCCTATTGCTTAAAACTAATTGCTTCTCTATGCGTGCAGCAGGTAGTTGGATTCTGCCTTACCTTGGTACTTTTATAGATGTTGTATTGTCCCTTTTTTACTCAAAGTGGTTCAACCATTTCCTTGTTCAGAGCTGACTCTTTTTATCTTATTCCTTGTTTGACACAAACTATCTTTTATTATAAATAGATTCTTGTTTATTGTTAAAACTTGTTGGATAAGACTTTTTCACTTCAGATGCTTATGATATAGTAGGTATCATGTTAAATTATCATATAATTTTTTTTTATTGGGAAAAAATCTATTTGAGACACATGGTATGTGGGTAGACTAAATATGCATTATTGAGGTTTATCAAAGATATAGAAATTACAAGATTTTGACTTTAAAGTGGTGTCTCCGGGTAAGACAAAATTTGTAATCATGTCTATGATAATGTATAGGAAAAGACAAAAAGGGACAAGAATGTCAAAGGGGTAGGTGTGCGGACAAACTTGCACGAACTTGAGCAGTGTCGGAGTATTAGTGTAACACCCCCAAATTCATCCAATCTATCATGAGTAAAGACAAGAGGAAACTAAGAAAAATGGTGCAAAAAAAACAATGGAAGAAAACCACGAGACAATCTATGGCCCGTACATTGTTCTATGACCTGTGGAAACAGTTCTTGAATTAAGGATCAAAAATTTTACTTTTCTAGATAATTGAGACACGAGTTGTTAGACGGCCCGTAAAACCATCTACAACCCCGTAAGTCTGGTTTCGTAGGATGAAGTTCCAAGAAACTAAGTTTTCTTAAACTTGAAACTACGAGTTATCAGATGGCCCGTATGTTATTCTACAACCCTTAAGAGGAGGTTTCGTAGGTTTCATGTCAAATTCTACTAGCTTAAGATTTTGGACCCCTTACGTACAAGAGACCATTTACGGCCCGTAAAAAGATCCATGGACCGTAGACGGGGTTTCGTGGGTCCCTACGACAGTTTTAAGGAGGGTATTTTGATCCTTTTCTATCCCTTTTTAATCATAACTTACATCATTTTGAAATTAATTAAAGTCCTAAAACAAACCCTAAACTTATTTTTCACCTTTCATTCATGCTTGAGAGTTCTTGAGAATATCAGAGAAGAGACAACAATGAGGGTTTTGAGTTCAAACACGAGGATCGACTGAAGTTTGATCACTTATCCTATTTCCAGATATGTGAAGCTTCCTAAAGTGTTGAACTAATTTTGTTCACACATGTCTGTACCTACTTGAGTCAAAATTGTGAATAAGAGTTGAGTTTTGATAATCCTACTATCTATATACCGAATATTTTGTGCTTACAATGAATTCTTATGATGGTGTATGGGATAATTATTGCTTTAAATAACTACAGATGTGAATTTGAATATAAATCTTATACTTGACATCATGAACCCCAAAATGCATGATTTCATGAAAGTTTGTACATAAATTGAGTGGAGGTTTGATCTTGATTATCTGAATTGAGCAAATTGAGTATGATTGAGCATGAGGAGCATAGTGTATTGTAATTGCATGTCCATTGATCCATTTTTCTTGTATTCTATGACGAGTCTATTTGAGTGAGTCTGAATGACTATTTGAGTCTGAGTCGAGTCTAATTGATTTCCTTGATTAACTAAGTTGATGAAAAACTGAGATGAGCTAAGTTGAGATAACCCTATGAAGTTGTGAATTTAGTTGATTGATATGAGTATCATTGAGATTTGAATTGATTGATGAGTTTAGCATATTTTAGTATTGGCAGGAGTATCGAGCACCAAAATGGGAGCGAGTAAATAACTACTCTAACCCATGAAACTACGTTGTCAGCATAGGATAGTCGTTCAACACGTTCTGGCAACTCTTGTCCCAAAAGATGGACATTTATTGTGGATCTATGAGAGAGTTGATCATCTTTTACCTTGGCAAGTTTAGAATGGGTATAGCAACAAAGTCGCCTTCGTTGTGAATCACCAAAACTAAAGGTGGTGGGATTGAATGTTGATTAAGAGAAACTCCTAAGTAATCACTGATTAAGCATAATATTTTAAACTGAGTTAAACACTACTGAGTCCATTTCTTTAAAAGCATGATTTGTTTTAAAGTTTGCATATCTATTGAGTTGAGTTGTGAGTTGTTTGAGTTGATGTGAGTGAGATGAGCTTTACTTTCTTGAGTCATTTTACTTACCAATATATTCCATGTACTGATGTCTATTTGGATCTGCATCATTTCATGATGCAGATACAGGTGATAGAGGACTCCATCCCCGCACCGTTGAGGTCCAGTGAAGTACATTTTCAGAGTTGGTGAGCGCTCCTTGCTCTCCGGAGGAGCCCCTTTATATTTTCTGCTTTCGATTGGGTATTTACTTTCCTTGAGTTGGGTAGTCATGACTTGTCATGGTACCATCTAGTGTTAGAGGTAGAGGCTTCATAAACACTGAGTAAAGGATTTCTTGAGTATTGTTATTTCCAAACTTATTCATTGGAAGTCATTCTTTAGCAGAGTTATATCATTCCATGTGATGCCTTTATATTTGAGTATTTTCTTCCATCGTTGAGTTGATGTGACAATGAGGCCAGGTGGTTCTATTGGGAAATCAGAAATGGTTCTTCAAGTACCGATCACACCAAGGGTACCCTTCCAGGGCGTGACAATGAGCTTGCACTACTGATGATTTCGACACATGATATACGGACATTCGCCTTGGTACTTTAAGGCTCTAGTGGAATCTTCTCTGAGACACTCTTGTTGTAACCTATATATAGTCAATCTCTTTTATTAGTAATAATATTCTGGCTCCAAGCAAGACAAAAATAATATTATTATTTTCTTGAGCATAAAGCATATCTCTATGTCATCTTAGCTTTTGTTTGCATTTTCATAGGAATTCCGGAACTAGGGGCAGAGCTCTCACGCGTACTTGCAAGCACTCCGGAAACATTCAGTTTTGACTCTTTTTACTTTTAAACTGTTTGAATTTTGTTACATTCACTTTATTTTACCTAATAATTAATAATCAAATCTAAAAAGAGTTAGATCAAAACACATGCTCTTGCCCTCCTATAAGGTAAGCAACTTGATATTAGACTACTGCAATTGTCGTATTGTTTTGATAAAAACTGGCGAATACATGTTTCGAATGGAATGCAATTGAAGTTACTTAAGAATTTATGCAGTATCCATACATTATGAGTTATTCTATCCTGGTCGACCCCTTTGAGTTCTCTCTCTCAGACATACATATCTCCACAACATGCTCCATAGAGAGTAGTGACACTTTAAAGTATGGATTAGAAGACTCTAATTTACTGATTTTAAAGCTAGAAAATGAGGAAAGAACTGGTATGCTAGTTGCAAAGCACCAGAAATTACAATGGTTTTTGTTTGTTCAAGGCAAATAGTGACTAAGCTAAAAAGAACTTAGATGAAGCATGAATCTCTCCATATCCAGCTATCTGAAGTTCAGGTCAAGGTTCGCAAGTTAAGAAAAAATCAAAAGAGAACTGCAAGAATCTAATTTACAAATTGAGCAAAACAACTTATATGTTTTATACTAGGGAAACATTTGGCCGCACATTTTGTATGTCAAACTGTGCTCAATGTTTTGACCAAGAATGTTGTAGCCGTTTCTCTCCAATCTTAGACATCAACAATTCAACATGTCATTTTAGAATGGAAAAATCTTTTGTGAAGTAACAATATTTTAACCCTGAAAAGATTGCTTGCATACATTTGACAGTTCTATTTTTTGGAACTTCTGCTCAATCTCAGGCATTTCATCAATTAACAATATTTTAACCCTGAAAAGATTGCTTGCATACATTTGAAAGTTCTATTTTTTGGAACTTCTGCTCAATCTCAGGCATTTCATCAATTCACAACTATCTGATTTCATGTCTGAAAATTCCTTCCTTTTGATTTGTAGTGGTCAAAAGTTATCTTTTTGGCTACAGGTTTAGTATAAGTTGCTCGAGTTTCATCCTTTCTTTTTCAAGAGAATTAGTAAATTACTATCTCAATGAATGAAATGTTATCTTGAAAACAAAATTCCAGCTATACAATGTCAATTGCTGTGATCAGTATCTGCGGCACACGACTTTCTTCTCTTCCGGATTACATAGTATCCAACCCCTCCTAAAACAAGTAATAATACAACCCCGTCAACCACTCCTACAACAATTGGAATCCATTTCTTCCAATGAGAGTGCTTATCATGACCTTGATTAGTTCCCTTTGGTACCTTGACCATATAACTCAGTCTTCTGTCTCTTTCGATTTGTTTAACTCCTCTAGCTAGTCCATACAAATAGCATTCTCCAGGTTTCGCTGGATCGTCCTCAGAATCCTCAAAAGAAAAATGTAATGCTGCAACACATGTGCAGTTATCCAAGCACAAATTTGCACATACTTCTTTGCTGACATTGACCTTAAAAGGATTGCTTCTTAATACGCTCGTAACGCCTTGTAATTCTAGCATTTGGGACTCATTTCCCCCACAAAATCCCTCGGTTACATTTTCAGTGCAATCAGAAAGCAATCCATCTCCTCTTTTTATTAGCCTTATGCAGGAACACTTTTCTGAAAATGTACAAATACCATAAGGTTTACATGCCAAGGGAAGATCACAAGTAGTGTTTAGTGCTTCATATGAAGCTTCAAACTTCCCTTTGTCAGATGAGTAATAGTAGAATCCTAAATTTCCTGTGCTATTTCCCAATGCTAAAAATCTCAGGGGCTCTGTCTTGTCTGATTTTATCTTACCAATTCTATGATTTTCGTTGTTGAATATTTCCAGCGCATTAGAAGTTAACGCAACATATGTGATATTCAGTCCATCTAATTCCAAAGGAGTATATTCCCAATATGAGTACTTCGATTTTCCAGAGTACAAGTACAATGCAATCTTGTCATACTGAATCTCAAAAGAATATGACAAACTAGAGTTGCTAGGGAAAGACGTTAACCGAGTCCTTGAGCTTAGTCTCTGACCCCAAAGCATAATATTAGTTGGAAAATTGAAACTTTGCCATTTTGTCAAGTTCAAAGCATCAACTAAGACCAAATTACCTGTCCCAAGTAAGTGCAGTCTCTGCAGAAGAAGTCAAATATTAGCATTCACTATTTATGTTGCATATTGTGATTTGGCCTTTTTGTAGTTTTACCTCAGAAAAACATATAATTAAGTGGTTTGAGAACATACAAATTACCCTTTTAGTATTTTGCCAGAAAAGGCAATATTCTTGTTGCATATGCATTCTATCTAAGGACATTATTTGTGTCCTAAACTGAAAATTGACATAGAAAAGATTTGACAATTAATTACCTTCACACCTTGTCCTGAAGTTCCAGCTTTCCATCCAACTCTGTTATCTTGACCCCCTTTCAACAGTAAGTCTCCATATTGAGTTAGCTGAAGTGTACATTTGTCTATTGTGTAGAATTGTGACAAGTGACCAGAACTCCAAACCTTCACATCTCCCAGAAAAACATCAAGTGAACATGTGTATTTATCATTATTGGCTTCAACACTAATTGCACCTCTAAAATTTGGTCCCATCTGGTTGTCAGTTTCCATAAGAAAAGCCCTACCCATGAAGCCTCTGCTATATGATGTTGGTATAGCAAGACTTACCTGATAACCAATGTTAATATCAGAGGTGCAGTAGCCATGAGCTAACCAGTAGATGAGAAAAACAAGTTCATAAATTTTCCTGTGTGGAATGTCATTCACATCAGACATCAGGTATGTTTTCTTCTGCTGATAGATAAGTATTGGTATGCCTATCAATTCAAGAAAGTTCCACTAATTTAAGCGCCATCTTCCAAATATCTAAAAGCAAGTGGTTTTACGTGCAGAACCTATTTTTGTAGTAAGTTAGCAAATTAGCAAATAATTAGGCTTTGCTCCTGTCTTTGTTGTTAGGGATGTATAAACAAGAGAAAAGAAAGTAAAAGTTTGGCATGATTATAATGTTACAACATTATTGGAGTCTCTCCACTCCTTAAAATAGTGACTTAACTATCAAGTGATTCTTTTTTAGAGTTTTTGGAGTTATTCTTACCAAATAGTACATAAAAGGTGTATTAATTAAGAGACAGAAGGATTACATTGAAATGTAGTGGTTTTGTGGTTCACATAAACAATGTACCAATAAATGACACTTATGAAAGGGAAAAGCTTTTAAAAGGTGGTTGTCATTTGGACAGTTGAATCAAATAAAAAAGATATTTCCTCCGGTCCTATGGTGGACTGAATTTAATAGATAGTGGAGCATTATCTTGACTTTTCGAGAATTTAGAATTGTTGATTTTTGTCATAGTATTAGCCGTACCGTTGTAGATACATATTGCACCATGTTGTTGTTCAATTGTTCTTGTTCTTGTTGTTTCTAGTAGGATTTGCACTCCTTTAGATAATGATAAAATATATTTTTATTGGTATTTGATATTTAAAAAAAATATAAAATAAATTAATATTTGCTTGCTTTGCATGCAAGAGGCACGAGGTTCAATTTCATGCATTTCCACTCTTTTCCCGGTGTGTGAAATTATTGGGTATGTTATTATTAATCAATACTAGAGCTGTTGAACATGATTGTTGTTAGATGATTATAGAAGGTAAATTAGCTGTCAAAAAAGTTAATCCATATTATAATTGATTAATATGAGACACCATTCAGTATATCTGGGGCCTGAGCAGGTAGTAATGGATTGTGAAAGGGACCCATAATTCCCCCTTGTTTTCTTAGATTACTTTTTGGTTTTGTGGCATGTCATGCCCACTATTTGAGTGTTCTTTTGTTTTGAGTGAGATGAAATGCAACGTGGGGTCAATTGTGAATTATACTTTATGCCCATAATCTTTGCCGACGCTTTTGTTGCGTCATACTGACATATTATAAATCCATCATAATGGTAACAACAAAAGAAGAGAGGAAATTTCCACTTGAGAAAAGAACAGCGTGATCACAAGGCTACTAAAATAACTGTTTGGGATTTTAAATTTTTTAGGGACCCTAAATTCTTCTAATAATTTATATACTATTTATTGATAAATTTGAAAAAGAATTATTGGACTTTAGTTAATATGAAGGTCCTTGTAATAATTAAAAATTAAAATAGTATTTACTTAATTATAATATCTTTTTTGACATGATTACTTATTTTGTTGATTTATTTATATCTTGGTGATTATCATGAATTCAAATTATTTTTCTTACATTCATTTATCTTTGTTAGTTCTCTTTCAATTTTTACTCAATCATTATTGAATATCTACAGTCTACTAAAAGGTAAAAAAAAAATTACATTATGAAAAATATATTATTGCATGTTTATAAAAAGATCACTATTTATTTTTTGAAGCATTATTTAAATTTCAAGCACCGCAACAAATCAATACTATTTTAATATCATTATATCAATTTATCAAATTCAGAACAAATATTTCAATATAATTATATAATTTTTTAAAAATTTGAGTCGGGTTTGATTATTTAAATTTTATATTATATTTTTTCATTGAAAATTTTCATTGTTTGCATTCTTACTTCATAAAGTCTACGTATATCCTGCCTTTTCGAAACTTTACTTGTAGAATTACATTGAATATATTATAGATATTCAATTTATGTATGACAACTAAAAATAATAATAAAGCCTCTCTTTGAAATTTGGTGTTAGGCCTCCAAATTTGTTGAGGAGACTCTGAAAAGAAACTATGAAACTTGAGAAATTTGAGAGAGAGGTGTAGACATCCAATTTTTACCCATCATTTAAAAAATTCAAATTTTTTGTATTATTATTGTTTAATAGTTTAAAAAATATTTTTTGACAATTTTAAATTAATTCTTGATAATTACTCATATTCTTAAATTTTTAGAATTTTAATTAGTTCAATTTTATAATTTTTGCGCAGTCTAATAATCTATTTATTTATTCATTTGTTTATTATTATTATTTACACAGATAAATTATATACAGATATGTATTTGGGCTCGTATTTTGTCCTGTTAGGTTTTGAATTCTATATAATCTCTACATCATTACAAAAAAGTAGACATTTAATTTGAGAAAATCTGAAAAATAAAATAATAAAAAATATATTTCTTTCTTCTCCACTTTTCCCACCGGAATCCGGCGAGACTCACCGTAAAACCACCAACAACACTCTGTTCTCCCTATCCTCCAGCGAGTCCCCTGCAACTCGCCTCCCTCCGACCCCCGTTTCAGTCCAGAAACCCTCACCCCCATCAACCCCTCCTTCTCCACCATAAACCCGAAACCCCACCGGCAAACAACCATCACCACCAGACCTCACCTCCCTCTC
>JBCEWC010007232.1:0-21716 GCA_038996855.1 Solanum aculeatissimum | reverse complement strand
GATGGCTTGATCGAGGGTCTTCGGGTCCTCTTTCGCCATGTCACATCTAGGCCCCCTATCCGGGTCGTGACAATGGGGCTCGTGGACCCCAGGTAAGTTTTTTACTTTTTATATTAAGTGTCCTTTACAAGTCGTATTTCATTATATGATTCGTAAATTGGCCCATAGAACCCATTTCCCAATTAGGGTTTCAAGTTTCCTATGAAACTGGGATATATGAGCCATAGAATATTTTTTGGCCCATAATTGAGGTTTTGTAGAGCTGAGCCCAGTTATTTTAAATCGGCCCGATCAATATATAAAAAAGGGTCAACCAATGTTTGATCCTGATGTCGCACAAAAATTTCCAAACAACCCATACCTCTTCAAACCTAGAAAATTTCCAACCACCGTAGACCGATCACCGACCAACTCTTTCGGAAACCTTTTCGACGACCTCAAACACCTAGGGTTTCTGCCCTCTTTCGAATCCTCCTTCAAGTTTAACCTATTTTCACACAATTTTAGTAAGTTCCCATCTTTAAAACCTTTGAACTATCGAAATTAATGTTAAAATTGGTTGAAAAATTGATGGGTATGGTGTTTGTACTATGATAAATGCAAATTAAGTGTTGTATGTGCATGAGTTTTTTGTTTAAATATTGAATCAAATTTTTGCTCCTAATTAGAGTAGAGTTCATAGTTGGAAAATGCGTAGGTGGCCATGTTGTGTTTGAATGCTAGCTTGAAAAACCTTGTCATCACATGTTGTTTGAATTGAATAGTAAAATTGTCAAATTACGTGTGATTGCATGGTGGGTTAAGTTGTAAGCATACAAACAGTGTCAGATTATTGAATAAATATGCAAAATGAAATATGATGGGGTTATATGTGATCATTGCAATGGGGTGTTAGGTATTTATGGAAATTTTGTTGGGGGGGGGGGGGGTGCATGCATGTTTGGGATGGAATATAGTTAAAATTCTTGAAAGGTTATTTTTGGGACCTGTTTGATGAACTTGGAAATCCAAGTTTCTGGTAAAATCACTCTACGAGGGTCTTCTAGGGCTCATGGAATATTCCATAAGTCGTAGTTTTCCCTTGTAAGAAATTCCAAAAACTTGAAAATTTTAGGATCTCATCAGAGGAGACCTTCTATGAGACGTTGATCAATCTACGACTCGTAGATAGATCTCGTAGGTGTCTGCCTACATAAGCCAAATACTAGAGTGTCATCTACAACCCAGTTTTACGACTCGTAAAAAATTCTACAACTTGTACCTAGTGTCGTAGTCCATTCTAGTAACTAAATTTAATGGACTTTGTCTTTACAAGAGCCTTCTACGGCCCATAGTTTTCACTACGATCCATAAAGGAGCCCTCGTAGACCTTTGTATGCCCAGTTTAGTTTTGGTCTTGCTTTTTGTTTCTTAATCCATGGGGCTAATTTGTGTTGTTACATGTGTACTTCAGATACTATGGCCCCAAAGGCTAGGAGAGAAGAGATTAGAGCTATGCAGGAGCAGTTGCATGATGAGCTTATGGACTTTGATGCCGCTCCTGAGACCAGTGGTTCACTCAAGGAGCTTGGCATCCAGCCAGATGTGGGCATCGAGCTTTTCCAGACACGAGCTGCCACCAGAGAGGATGGGCAGCCCCAGAGTCAGGCTATTGTGGTCCATCCTCTCCAGTCTGACGAGGGAGGCAACAGGGCCAATAGATCCATATAGATGACCTTGTCCGGGGGAGGGTTCGTGTCAGGATCTGAGGAGGGGTCAGACTCTGCTTCTACTTTAGCCCCTCAAGTACCGCCCCTAACTCTGGATGCTTGATCTATTCGGTGGTGTATTACGGGAATGCAGGCCATATACTCAAGGATGCACAGATGAAGGAGCATGGACGACCAACTCGTTTTATTTTTTAGAAGCCTCAAGTCATTACCTCTGGACTCGATAGTGTCCCAGGCCTCCAAGACACCATCCCCAGATACAGGCTCCAGTGGTTGGTAGAGCCGTTAGGGAAGTACTCCCCGACCATGGTTCGTCAGTTCTTCGTATCCTATGCTACTACTGTTCTCAACTCTCTTTCCAAGGGGAAGAAACCCCAAACCCAGCCTCGGATAACACATATTAGAGTGAGGGGTTTTCGGGTGGATATCTCAAAGACTATTATTTGTTGCATGCTTTTTGGGCTAGAATTCCCAGCCCCCAGGTCTACAGATAAGTTTTATACGAGAGTGGGGTAGACTAAGGACACAACCCTGATGAGAGACCTAGTCCACAAAGTCGGTTTGAATAGATAGATAGCCCAAGAAGATTACAGAGCAGGGCTCAAACCTAGAGTAGATAGATACCTCTGTGGAGCCTATTATGAACACCTCACTCAGTTTCACCATAAAATTCTGATGGGTTGTAGTGAGATCACGAATATGGCCTATACTTGCGGATAATACATTGATGCCAAACTGTGTTGTTTTAGTTGCCAACATCTTGTATGGGTATAAGATTGATTGGGTCCTATTGATTGCTGAGTAGATACATGAGTCAACCCTGAATTGGTCCACCTCCATCCCCTTCCCATCCCTTATTTATAGACTATACTTGGAAGTGGGGTTGGAGATTCTTTATCATGAGAACTCTATTATGGAGGTTCATAGAATGCTGGATGCCAGCCTGATAAAGGCTGATGAAAATCCAGTGGTACTCCCAGGCACCACAACCACTAGTTCATGTGCCTGAGATATTTGTGTGGCGCCACCGCTCGAGCCTCCTTCTACCACCACTACTGCTGCTCTCATTGCTGAGGGGTCCCCACAGCCAGAGATTGATGCAGAGAGAGGGCCCACGACTACAATTTTTGCCCCTTATATTGCACCCACTCAGACAACACCCATTGGTATGGTATTTGTGTCAGCGACATCCATACAGGACATGACGCAGAGACAAACCTGCACTGAGTCCTAATTGACTCAGTTACTTCAACAAATTAAACCCTGGGTCTTCCAGGTTATTGCCGAGATTGAGGCCCACATGTGAATGTTCACGGAGACTATTATCTAGGCTAGACTTATACTCGTGGACAGACACATTGATTCTTTTAAGTTGTGAGTACAATAGAGCCTCAGCACAACGGCCTGTAGATATGACAACCAACAAATGAAGATTCAAGCAGCTCCAGGCTAAGATGAGAGCAACCCTTTCAGCATTGGTCGAGTTTCCATAGACCGACCCTACTGAGGTGGTGGTAGATCTTTTTTCTCCCCTCGAGAAGAGGCCCCGCACAAACGACCTAGATATTGTGAGATTAGAGGCGGGGATGACAAAGGAGCAAGAGTTAGAGCTTGTCAGGATACACTCTAAGCAAGGTGAGGAGATGAGGTGAGCTCGTGAGCTAGAGAGAGTGAGGGGTATTGGACCCTCGGTACATGATCCTATAATTGAGGAGTCCACTAGGCAATTTGAAGGTGGAAAGTCTTAGTCAGAGAGAGGCACCCAGGTATGTTTTCTTTTTGACCCCTATTCCTTATTTTGATAGTTTATGTGCATTGAGGACAATGCACATCTCTTTTGATGGGGTGTGGGTAGTTATAGGCTTCAGTGAAGTTTGAGTAGCTATGGCCTATAACTATCCTAATTTTTGAATTTGAGAGATTTTCTTGCATGTGTTCTTTTTCTCCGAGGACATTTAATTTCTATTGAACCAACATATTTAGGATGTATAGGTTGTATTAGTAGCATATAGTGTTGATGTCTATGGCATGATGTTTGTTTTTTTTTAAATGATACCCACCCGAAATTTTTTGTTGATAGTTAGTCATGATAGCAACCATGTATGTTTGGTTGTTTGGTAGTGCTTGTTATGATAAGTGAGGTGTAATTCTGAGATAAAAGCATGATACGAGAGTCTAAGTTGATAGTGTAATAAGTGTCATGTGGGTGAGCTTATTTACACGATTCTCATATTTTGTTTCAATTCAGAACTTGTCTTGTTACTCTGACTTAGACCATAGGCTAGTTGGTTAGGAAAGGATCTTAGACCATTGTTCATATCAGTCTACTTAGCCTAAATAACCAATCAAATGTTTGATGTATCCCTTGATTCGAATATTTAAGTTATGAATATACCCTTTTTCTTTGTAAACACCTAAGTAACCAAGCTTTGTTGATTGTGAAATCCTAAAATTGACCCTGATCCTTCCTTGAATATTGTGTACCTTGACAGAGGCAAAGAGCCTAAGTTGAGGGTGGCTAGTGTAAGGGAGACCAAAATAAATGGGGTGGAAACTAGTGATACATAAAAAGAAAAAATATTATATGGGTTCCAGAAAAGATGCCTTAACAATGAGCTAAAAAGAAAAAGAAGGTGAAAAATAAAAAGGCAATGAGCTAAGAACTATAATAAGGAACCCAAAAAAGCTTGAAATAGGAGAAAGGGAGAATAATTTAAAAATATCAGTGTTGAAGATGTCGCTCAAGCCACACCTCTTTCTAAAGGTTAAAGCAGTCATTGTCAAGTAAATAACCTAATCAAGGTTAAGGTTGAATCCCACAGGGAATATGGTAGACTCTAGAATAGTTCAATTATAAAG
The DNA here is from genome assembly GCA_038996855.1 of Solanum aculeatissimum. NCBI lineage: Eukaryota > Viridiplantae > Streptophyta > Magnoliopsida > Solanales > Solanaceae > Solanum > Solanum aculeatissimum. The sequence continues at coordinate 17,148 of JBCEWC010007232.1, read as the reverse complement.
TGGGATAATTAACCTACTTATCGCCCAAGACAAAGTGGGGGGGGGGGGTTGTGCAATTGAAAATAACAAATAACTTAGCTAATGTGAGTGTTGTATAACCAGTACAAGAGCTAACTAGGGTGATGTGTTCCCAATGATTTCCTAACTTGGTATTATCAGATAATTATGATCTTTTCCAATGTGTAGATGTAGGATGGCAAGTTATGTTTACCTAAACTTTTGATCCAGTGTAGAGGTAAATTTTACTATGGGATTTAACCCATATCCGCAGTGTAACATAACTAAGCATTACCTATTATCCCAGTACAATGTCCCCTTGATCCAGTTGATTGATTCGACGAGAACAACTCAATCGAATCCTATAAATTATTCTCTTTTTCTATTCATTACCTCCTTGATCCGACAAGTAACACTAGGCGGGTTCTAACGTTGTCCTTCCATTAAAAGACAGTTAAAGTGAAGAGAAATAACTAATACACTCGTACACACCTTCTAAGAATAAAAAATATCCAATTTTACCTTGTTAGTTCTTCATGGTTCTCACAATCCTAGTTGTGGATTTAGATAATCATAATTGGTGTAAATACAAGAATCATGATATAGAATAACATAATTTATCACTTATATAAAGGAATTGAAGAACAAGAAATCCAACTCTTTGATAGAAATCAAAATACGAATCAAGAACAAAAAAGTTATTTTTCTCTCCCTAAAACTACTACAAACTATGAACAAATATGAACTCTCTTGAAACTTGTTGATAAAATAACCTAAAAACCTATTTATAATATCTAAAATACAAAGCCAAATCAAAATAGAAAAACTACGTCGGCACACTCCACGGGTAAGTCTACGACATGTACTATGTTCCACGGATAGTATGTCAGGGTTTCATGAACTTCAACTGAAACCTGGAGTTGTCTTCTACGAGACCCATCTATGGGCCGTATAAGATTCAATGGCCCGTGGAGGGTTTCATTTGATGGATTTTCAACACTTCTCCGCTTTCTGATCCTCAGGGAACGACTTCAAATCTATGGCTCATGGATTGTTCTATGTATCGTCTGCATACTCATAAAGTCTTATTTAAAAAATCACCCATCACTGAAAATTGCTATGAAACCACTTCTACGGCCCATGAACTATTTTATGACCCGTAAAGTATTCTGTGGATCATAAAAAACTGCTATATCAACATACTTTGCCTAACAACCATACCAACATTGTAATCCTAGAAAACAAACATAAAAACACATCAAATATACTAACATCGCTTTGAAAATACACAAAATTCAAAGTTTTAGGCATCAAAAGTGTTGTATTTTGGCAGCACATCAACACCCTTAACTTAAAATTTTTGCTTGTCCTCAAGCGACGAACTCAATCTATATAAGCAGTACAGAAATGCATAGACCTTAACCTAATGGTACAGATTTTACCAAAATTAAGCACAAATACCCACACTACTTTCAAATACATATCAGATAGCTATCAGGCAATCTAGTGCAGATCAATATACCCAACAGTGCAACTATGAAAAGTTATGTGATTATAAATAAGCAACAGTCACTGACTTAGCCAGATATGAATAATGCAATGCAAGTACCCTCACGAAACAAAGTCTCATTTCCACTCAGGATGATTTTTTTCAAATTCAACACTTGGGACGATACTACATCACTCGCTCTCACAAAAGATATTCAAATACTGTAACTAATACCATATGCTTGCCCCTATACTTATAACTAACACCTTTCACTAGATGGACTAGGATCACTTTAGAGTTTTCTAGGCTTGTAATGTAAGCTCAGGGGGCTTTGGTGTGATATTTTAGGAATATAGTGACTAATGTACCTCCTTGACACTACATTTTTGCCCTACCAGCCTATCCTTTTTTCCCATTCCCCTTTTTTCTCCCCCTTTTTAAAGCCTTTTTGGGTGCCTTATTCTCAAAATTTGCACAATGACTTTATGTTTCAAAGTCTTTTTCTTTTTAGCACACTGATCAAACACTCTTTCCCCATTTTTCTTGCACCCCCTTTTTAAAACATTTTTTTCCTTTTTTTTGTATCACTAGTTTCCCCCTCACTTTGTGATTTTCCTCACACTAGCCACCCTCAACTTAGGCTTTCGGCCTGAGTTGAGGTGCACAATATCCATCATCGAAATCAGGGCCACTTTTGGTAGCCACCCTCAAATTAGGCTTTTTGCCTCAGTTGAGGTGCATAATGTTCAAAGAAGGACCAGGGCCAATTTTAGGATTTATCTTTCCTTAAGGTTAGGTTACTTAGGTATTTACAAAGAAGGAAATTTATGCAAGGTTCAAACACTGGGATCAAGGGATAAAATACACATTTGGTTGGTTATTTAGGCTAAGTGGACTATTAAGAACAATGATCTAAGTTCCTTTCCCAACCAATTAACCTATGGTCTAAGTAAGAGTAACACGGCAAGTTCTGAATTGAAACACTATATAGGAATCAGGCAATTTAAGCTCACTCACTCATAGCATTGCTTACATATCGACACAGACACTCGGATCATGCTTTTTATCACAATTATATCCAACTTATCAGAACAAACACTATCAAACAATCAAACATGCATAGTTACTATCAAGACTAACTAATCAAAAAAAAATTAGTGGGTATCATCGATCAACAAAAACAAACATATGACATAGATATCAGTATTGTATGCTAGTAATACTACCTAAACATCCTAAACATGTCGGTTCAATAGAAAGTAAATATCCACAGGGAAAAAGAACATAGGTAAAAAAAATCTTTGGAATAAGAAATTAGGATAGTTATAGGTCAAGGATACTCAGACTTCTCTGAGGCCTATAACTACCCATACTCCATTGAAAACAATTTGCATTCTCCCCAATGAAGTTTCCATATTTATACCTTTTCTTGTTGGAGGGGCAACCGTACGTTAAACTACCAAAGAAACTAAGGTAAACCAATATGATCATGACATTGTAGGTGCTTGCGATGGTGCACCAAGAATATCAAAATAAAGAACAGGGGTAAAATGAAACATACCTTGGCACCTAAGCATCTCTCTCTGTCTGAGGTTGTCTACCTTAAACATAGCTGGTGGACTCCTCAACTGTAGGAACATATCCTGAGGGTCTAGCACCCTTCACTTTCTTCGGATCACGAGCTCGCCTAATCTCATCATACTGCATCAATCTTAGTCTAGCAAGTTCTACCTGTTTCTCTTCGGTTAGCCTCGTCTCTAATCTCATAGCATTTGGGTCATCTGTGTGAAGCCTCTTCCTAAGGGAAGGCAGTGGTGTCTCCTCTAGTGCGAATAAATCCACCACTATCTCAACAGGTGTTGCTAGTAGGATCTAAACTGGTGTGGCCAGTATAGTACTCATTTGGCCCCGGAGCAGCTGAATCTCCATCTGGATGTTCGTTATATCAATGAGCCTCACTGAGCTGAGGATCTATTGGACCCACCTCTTAAATACATATATGTAGGTGTCTATGGGTCTAAGTTGATCCTAAATAGCTGCGACCGTGAATGCCATCATATGACTCTCTGCCTCAAAAATAACCTGGCAAACCTAGGACATCAACTGTCACAATAACTAAGTCATTTATGACTCAGTGCAGGCCTGTCGCTATACCAGGGTCTGTAGTGATACCGTGGACACGAATACCATGCCGACGGGTGCTGAAGAAATGGGTGCGGCCTTTGGCATAGGAATATTAGTGGTGATCCCCCTCTCCATATCTGTCTTAACCTTTGGATGCCCCTCAATAGTAGGTATAGCAATAGTGGTGGTGGTAGAAGTCTCTGGCGGTGGTGCTGGGGCAAACATCTCTGGTATAGAGACTAGTGCTCGTGGTTCCCATCGAAGTGCCACCAGATTATCATTAGCCTTTATCAGGCTGGCATCTAGGGTCCTTTTAACATCTACTATATCATTCACATGGTGAAGAACCTCCACCCTCACCTATAAGTATAGCCTATAGATAAGACACGGGAAGGGGATAGATGTGGACCTCTTCAAGGCCACCTCATGAATCTACTCAGTAATCAACATAGCCCAATCAATATCATAGCCTGCCAAGATGATGGAAACTAGCACTGCATGGTCCGACGTCAAAGTGTTGTCTGTACGAGTAGGTTGGATCCGCGATCTCACAACCGCCCACCAAATTTTGGTGGGAAAACTGATGGAAGCCTTCACGATAGGTCTGCCGATATAGCTATGCACTCAGGGTCTGAACCTTTGTTGTGATATGATCAGCAACCCATGTCATCAGTCTAGATCATCAAGTCTAGTCCCTCAAAAGGCCTAAGTCCCTAGTCTTCCCGAATCTCCTATCAAACTCTATTGTAGTGCTGGGGGTTAGAAACTAGTCCCAAACAGCATTCAAAGGATGGTAGTCTCTAAAATATCCACTTGTCGGCCCCTCACTATCGCATGTGTCAATTGAAGTTGGGTGAGGGGCTTCTTCCCCTTGGGAAGAGAGCTTAGTACTATGGTAGCATTGAAGTCAAAAAAACTCTCAAATTACAATTGGGGAGTACCTCTCTGACGGCCTTGCTAGCCACTAGAGTTTGTATCTAGAAATCATGTCCTCAAGGCCTGGGACACTGTCGAGTCCAGTACTGATGACTCATAACTCTTAAAAAATGAAATGAGCTGATTCGCCTTACTCGTTTCCAAGCAACGATGACAAAATACTTGATGTCTCTCAAGTTATACCTCTTTCCAAAGGTTAAATCGGTTGTTGTCAAGTAAATAACCTAACCAAAGTTAAGGTCAAATCCCACAAGGAATATGGTAGACTCAAGAATAGTTCAATTGTAAAGTGGAGTGATTAACTTACTTATCTCCCAAGAGAAAAGAAGGGGGAGGGGGGGTTCAATTGAAAATAAATAATAACTAAGTTAATATGAGTGTTGTATAACCAGTAGAAGATCTAACTAGGGTGATGTGTTTCCCAAGATTTCCTAACTTGGTATTATCAAATAATTGTGATCTTTTTCAGTGTGTAGATATAGGACGGTAAGTTAAGTTTACCTACACCTTTGATCCAGTGTAGAGGTAAATTTCACTATGAGATTTGATTCATATCCGCAGTGTGACATTACTAAGCCTTACCTATTATCCCAGTACAACCTCTCCTTAATCCAGTTTGGTTGATTAGATGAGAACAACTCAATTGAATCCTATTAATTATTCTCTTTTCTTATTCATTACCTCCTTGATCTGGCGAGTAACACTAGGCAGGTTCTAATGTTGGCCTTTCATTAAAAAATAGTTAAAGTGAAGAGAAATAACTAATACATTCGTACACACTTTCTAAGAATCACAAATTATCCAATTTTATCTTGTTAGTTCTTCATGGATCCCACAACCCTAGTTATGGATTTAGCTAATCATAATTGGTGCAGATGCAAGAATCATGATATAGAATAATATAATTTAGAACTTACACGAAGGAATTAATGAACAAGAAATCCAACTATTTGATAGAAATTAAAATATAAATTAAGAACACAAAAGTTATTTTTTCTCTCTCTAAAACTACTTCAAACTATGAACAAATATGAACTCTCTTGAAACTTGTTGATAAAATAACCTAAAAACCTATTTATAATTTCTAAAATACAAAGCCAAATCAAAATAGGAAACCTGTGTCGGCACATTCCACAGGCAAGTCTACGACTCATACTATGTTCCACGACTTGTATGTTAGAGTTTTGTGAACTTCAACTGTAACCTAGAGTTATTTTTTATGAGACCCGTATACTATCCGTATAAGATTCTACGACCCGTGGAGGGTTTCGTCTGATGGATTTTCAACACTCCTCCACTTTCTAATTCTCAGGGCACGACTTCAACTCTATGGCTCATGGATTGTTCTATGGCTCGTCTACATACTCGTAGAGTCTTATTTAGAAAATCACCCTTCACTAGAAATTGCTACAAAACTACTTTTATGTCCCGTGAACTATTCCACGACCCATAAAAGGCTGTGGATCATCAAAAACTGCTATATCAACATCTTTTCCCAAAAACCATGCCAACCCTGTAATCCTGGAAAAAAAATATTAAAATACATCAAATCTACTAACATCGCTTTGAGAACACACAAAATTCCAAGTTTTAAGAATCAAAAGTGTAGTATTTTGGCAGCACATCAGTTGGTAGGGAAAATGTGTAGAAAACACAGTATCAAGGAGGGCCTTTAGTCACTATGTTCATAAAACATCATACAAAAGCCCCTGAGCCTACGTTACAAGACAAGAAAGTACTATAGTGATCCTAATCTAAATAGTTAAAAGTTATAGTCGTCAATATAGGGACAAACATATGGTATTGAGCATAATATTTAAATATATATTGTAAGAGTGAGTGATTTTTGTGTGGTACCAAGTATTGAATCTGAAAATACTATTATGAGTGGGATACAGGACTTTTTTGTGTGAGGGCACTTGCATTACACTATTGATTTTAGGCTAGTTCATTGATTGGTTCTTATTTGTGGTTACCTTGCTTGTCATAGTTGCACTGTCATATGTATTAATTTGCATTGGTTTTTTTGATGGATATCTGATATGCATTGTTGAATTGGTGTGGGTGTTTGAGTTTGACTTTAATATAATGTATGTTATTAGACTGAAATCTGTGTGTTACTATATTACATATGTAGATTGAGTCCATCGCTTGAGGACAAACAATAATTTTAAGTTGAGAGTGTTGATATGGTGTTGAAATACACCACTTTTGATGCTTAAAACTTAGAATTGTGTATGTTCACAAAGCGATGTTAGTAGGTTCGATGTGTTTTTATGTTTGTTTTGTAGGATTACAGGGTTGGCATGATTTTTTGGCTAAGTGTGCTGAAATTACAGATTTTGAGAATCCATGGAACCCTTTATGGGTCATGAAAGATTTCACGGGCCATAGAAGAGGGTTCATAGTAAATTCTAGTGAAGGAAAATTTTCTGAACAAGCATATGAGTCATAAAGTGTTCCACGAGTCATAGAGTTGATGTCATACCTTGAGGATCAAAAAGTGGAGAAGTGCTGAAAGTTCATCAGAAAAAACCCTCCAAAAGCTATAGAATCTTATATGGCATGTAGATGGATCTCGTAGAGGACCACTCCAGCTTTGTAAAAGAGAAACACGAAACTTCGATTACGAGCCATAGAACATTATACGACCCATAAAAGATGCTCGTAGAGCTTGCCGACCTAGTTTTCCTATTTTGATTTGGTTTTGTATTTTAGATATTATAAATAGATTTTTAGGTTATTTTTTTAGAGAGGGGACAGAGAATTACCAATAGTTATAGATTTTGAGATTTTTATAATACTTTGTGTTCTTGATTAGTACTTGATATTTTTATTGAAGAGTTGGACTTCCTATGCTTAAATTCATTCATGTAATTGCTTAATTATATTATTCTATATTATGATTCTTGTATCTACACTGATCATGAGTAGCTAAGTCAACAACTAGGGCTGTGAGAATCCTAAAGAACTAACGAAGTAACACCAAATAATTTATAATTCTTAAAAAGTATGTATGAATGTATTAATTAACTTTCTTCATTTTGCATGCTTTTTAATGGTGGCCAACGTTAGAACTCGCCTAGTGTTACTTGTCGGATCAAGGAGGTAATGAATGGGAAAAGAGAATAATTAACAGAATTCGATTGATATTTTCTCGTCTAATCAACCAAACTGGATCAAAGGAGGTTGTACTGGGACAATAGGTAAGGGTTAGTAATGTCACACTGTGGAGATGGATCGAATTCCATAGTGAAATTTACCTCTCTACTAAATCAAAGGGTTAGGTAAACTTAACTTACTGTTCTACATCTACACACTAGAAAAGATTATAATTATTTGGTAATATTGAGTTAGAGAAACATATGGAACACATCACCCTAGTTAGCTCTTCTACTGATTTCATAACACTTGCACTAGTCTAGGTTTACTTTTATTGTAATTTCAACCCTCCTCTTTTTGGGAGATAAGTAGGTTAATCACTTGGGAGATAAGTAGGTTAATCACTCACTTTACTTTGAATTGATTGAAAGTCTACCATATTCCCTGTGGGTTTGAACCTAACCTTGGTTAGGTTATATATCTTGACAATGACTGATTTTACCTTCAAAAAGAGGTGTATCTTGGGTGACATCAAGGGTCAAATTCATATGGTCGGATTAGTGTGAGAAGAGTTTCCAGACTTTGAAGGATCGACTCACATCAATTCCTATTTTGACTCTAACAGAAGGCTTATATGAGGTTGTGGTGTATTTTGGTGCTTCTCGTATTGGGGTGGGTTGTGTTCTCATGCAACATGGTAAGGTGATAGCTTATGCATCAAGGCAATTGAAAGTTCATGAACAAAATTACCCAACCCATGATCTTGAATTAGCAGTTGTGGTGTTTGCTTTGAAAATTTGGAGATATTATTTATATGGGGTTTATGTTGATGTTTTTACCGATCACAAGAGTTTGAAATATATGTTCACCTAAAAAGGCCTTAAGGCAAAAAAGGTGGTTGGAGCTACTTAAGAACTATGATATGAGTGTTTTATATCATCCAGACAAGGTGAATATTGTAGTCGATGCTCTCAGTAGGCTATCTATAGAAAGTGTGACCCATGTTGATGAAAGGAAGAAAGAGTTAGTCAAAGATGTTCATCGTTAGGCTAGATTGGGTGTCAGATTTGCTAACTTCAATGATTGTGGCATTTGTGTTCAAAATTGGGCTGAGTCTTCTGTGATTGTTGATGTCAAGGTAAAGAAAGATTTAGATCCCACTTTGGTTGAGTTGAAGAAGTTGGTTGCAAAAGAGGAGATAGAGGTTTTCTCCCAAGAGGGTGATGGTGTGCTTTGGTATTAAGATTGGTTGTGTGTTCCAGACATTGATGACCTTAAGGGAGTGATTATGAGTGAAGCTCACAATTTGTTATACATCTGGGATCCACCTAAATGTATCGAGATTTGAAGGAAGTATAATGGTGGCATGGTATGAAGAAAGACATAGCCAAATTTATATGTGAGTGACCTAATTATCAACAAGTGAAAGTGGAGCATCAAAGGCCCGACGGTTTAGCTCAAGATATTGAGATTCCTACTTAGAAGTGAGAATATGTGAACATGAATTTTGTGGTTGGTTTGCCCTATACACGGAAGCAATTTGATTTTATTTGGGTTGTTTTTGATTGGATGACCAAGTTGACTCATTTTTGGATGTCAAAAGTCTTATTTGGATGTTAGGAAGAGGGACCTTGAGTTTTGTGTTGGTGATTGGGTGTATGTGAAGGTTTCACCCATGAAGGGTATAATGCATTTTGGTAAGAAAGGCAAGTTAAGTCCCCGGTATATTGGCCCATATGAGATTATTGAGTGAATTGGGAATATGTCTTATAAATTGGATTTGCCTTTGAATATGAGTTCCATCCATCTGGTGTTCCATGTGTCTACGTTGAAAAAGTTAATTGGTGATCCGAGTTCAATTGTACCTTTGGAAAGTGTTGAGGTTGAGGAGAATTTGACTTATGAAGAGGTACCGGTTGAAATTTTGGATAGACAAGTGAAGTGGCTTCGCAACAAGGATGTGGCTTCGATTAAAGTGCTTTGGAGAAATCAACATGTGGAGGGTGCTACATGGGAAGCGGAGTCGTACATGATGAGGAAATATCCCTATCTCTTCCAATCTACTCAAGCCTAAGGTACTAGGTTCCTTCTATTCTAAGTGGTCCTAATTCTTTAACTTTTGAGTTTCATGACATGACATGCATACATGTGCACAAAAATAATTTAAAAGATGTTTTGACTTGAGTTTTGATAACTTTATGATTTTCAAATAATTATTTATGTAATGTGTCCTCATGTTGTATGTTTCTTGATTAAGTCAAGCTTTTCAAGCCATGTTCTAGCCCATTCGAGAATGAGTGTTCCCAAAGAGGAGATGATGTAAGGACCCAGACTTTGGAAAGCCTTGTCAATGTGATATACACTGATTTTGAACTCATTTTGGGTAGTTTATGATCATCATGAGTCTCTCTTAGGTAGCCATGTTCAAGAGGATTACATTGGTTAAACTTTTCATAAGAACCATTGGAAGGGTCAACTTTAACTGGTCATATCTCTTAGCACAAGAAGCACTGGGTGGTCTATGACCTATCAAATTGAATCTCTTTGAGTTAGTTTTCCAACTCATCAAGTTTTGCTTGACTTTGAGTTTGGATAGAGAAGTTATCCCCATTTTCGTAAGGGCCATCTGTGCAGGGATTGTGATGAGCTTTTGACCAAGGTGACACCACATGGGCACCTCAACGGGTTGTGTGACTTACCACAGGCCGTGTAGAGGAGCCTTGATGTGACCCTTGGCCTTGTGTGATGGGTGTTGGCCTTAAGTTTGGGTTCAAGACCAAGGCATTCATTACATGTACCCCACACAGCTCGTGTGACACTTCACTGGCAGTGTGGTGGCTCATGAGAGGAGCCCTAGCCTTGAAAACCACATTTTTGCAAAGACACTTCACACATGGACCTCACACGGATCGTGTGACACCTACACAGGTCGTGAGGTGGCCCGTAAGGGTGTTGGTGTGAAATAATTTTAAGTATGAAATCACTATCTCAGAACTTTGCCAGGGGATAATTTTTCTAAGTGGAGCTTCACGGATGGGCACACGGTTCGTATTACTACACGACCCATGGTGCCTCCATACGGGACCCCTGATAACATTTTATGACTCATTTCATTAATGGTTTATTTGTAATTTAGGTTATCCCTAAGGGTTGTTTATGACTTTCTAACCTATTCTAAACCTCTCAAAAGACCTATACTCTTCTATTCTCATTCAATTCTATTCAAACACTTAGAATATCCAAACTTTCTCCCCTAAAAGGTCCTTTGTAGCTTAAGGATTCAACTTGGAAATTCAAGGAGGTCTTCTTCTTTAATCATTTTCTTCCTAAAGTTTCTAGTTACCTAAGGTATGTGCGATTTATTCATGGTCCCTTTCAACCATGAAGACCCAAAGACTTTCTACATTTTAAATTATGAATTTCAAGTTTCAATTGATTATGGGTCTTTAAATTTGTTTATGATTTGATTAAATTCAAGTATGGGTTGTATTTAGTTGTTGATTTTAAAGTGATTTAAGCCCTAATTTTATGAATTGCATTGGAATTATGAAGGTTCAACTATGCATATCCCTTTAAGGTTTCAATCCAAGAATAGGTAGTTTAAATTATGATTTAATTAAGGATTTTTTTGTGACTTAAGAATGAATCTATCTTTTCATGATGTTTTAAATGTGAATCTCTATTGTCCATGTTATTCCATCATCATTCATAGCATTTCCATGTATGAGCATTGATTTTATGAAGCTTATGATGTGGGTTAAGCCCAAATTGAGATTATGACTATGATTTTGAACAAGTATGGGTATGACAAGATTGTGATCACACTATGTCTATGATTTGGCTCTTTGAGCAACTATGGGTTTACACCATTAAGAATGATAAGAAAGGAGCAAATCCTATGCATACAAGTATTTCATGAAGTATGATTTGGCTTTTTAGCCCAAAAATGCATGGTTATGGAAATGTGATTTGGCCTTTAGGCCCAAGTATGCATGGTTATGTTTCAAGTACTTACCCTCTTTTCAAAAGCACTTATTTATATATGTATTCTTGTGGGATGAAGGCTTAGCATCGAGGGATTGGAGGCAGGGAGGAATATCCCTAAGGTTCCTTACTCTTTTTTGTCAAACTATGTACCTAACATAGAAGTGTTTATGCCCCTTTTGGGATGATTAAGAATGGATGTACCTTTGACAAGTAGGTCACCTCTTTATCCATTGTGGGATAGATGATGGAGTTTCAAGTTATATCTCACTTGGTCTTATGTCGGTTGGGGTTCCATCCCCGCTATGTTATGCATTATGGCATTCATGCATCATAGATTTCATGGCATATTGATATTGTATTCTTCCTATATACTTCTTTCTATATATATGTGCCCTTGTCTTCTAATATTAATTTGCAGGATTTCATGTTCAAAAGTATTTGCATGCCCACATACTTAGTACACTCAAACGTACTAACGTATACTCTTTTGCCTACATGGTCTAACTATGTAGGACCGTAGACCATCATTTTTCACCTTTTGATGGCTAGCTTGATTGATAAAGAGTTGCTTGTGGTGAGTCCTATCATCCAAGGACAAGTCAGCTTCCATCTACCTTCTATGATTATGATGTTTATTTCTTTACTTCGAGGGTGAGCCCGAGACGTGTCTTGACCCCCGACCTATTCTAGACTAGGGGCATTGTTGGAAATTTTGTAGTCATTCGTACGATTATGCTGTGTGTATTTTGAGATGCTATGATCATGTACTACGTATGGATGATATGATTATGTGATTTGAGATGGTATAGAAAGTCATATGTCCTATGATATCCCCATAGCTTGAGTCCTCCTTACCCGTCCCTTAGTTTTATGTGCTATGTTCTATGTGAATCCATGTTAATTCCTATCCCTATAATGTCTCCATAGCATGAATCATACCTACCTGTCCCGTATAACTATGTGTTTAATGTATATCTATGCGCTTCTGAATTGATGATGTGCGAATGTATTCCATGAGGCTTGTTTGGGGACTCTCGGGTTTTCATTCGCCGTGTCACTCCTAGGCCCTACTCCCGGGTCGTGACAAACGAATATTAAGAGGTTCCCTCGTGTGCATATAAAAGGAACCTTGTAAGAGACAAAAGGTGATTTTTCAAGAATTAAAATTGTATGCAATCTAAAGTAGAAGTCCTCTTGTCCTATTGAGAGATATACGACATCATCACTGAAGGGCCCGGATAGATGGAGTCTATAGTGTTCTTTAGTCATTGTTGTATATTGTGCTAAGAGTCGTTGTAAGGTCAAACTCCTAATCTATAAAGGAATTTTGATGATATATGTCTAGATTTTTGTTGTTAGGATTCTTGGTTTGTTGTGACCTAGGAATCCTTAGGTAAAAGTCTATATTAATCTAGTGTAATTGTAATATAGGCTACTAGTGTGTTTTTGTTGGTGCTCTAAGTCTTGTAATAGTGTTGTTGAAAGTTGGGGATGGAGAGGGGTAGTGCAAATAAACAGCTAGTTGTATTTGACTACATTGCTCTTGCATCTTAGTGGATTTTGGTGTTTTGAAAATCTTATGGGACAGGTCATGGTTGTTTCTCCCTTGAGCAAGGAGTTTTTCCACGTAAAAACTTGTGTTCCTATTATTTTTCTTTATTACTCTATTTACTGTTATATTGATTGTGTGTCAAGAGGCCAGGTCCCTGACTGTGGTGAACGCATACATTTCAACATTCTGAAATTGCCTCAAGGAAATATTCTGATCTTGTAATATGATTCTATCCATCACTTGTTGACAGATAAGACAATGAAAAAAGTTTGATACTCTTCGAAAATGTGTCTTAGAGTGAAACCTTCTTGTTCTACAAATGAATTAACAGGAATTGTGTGTTAACCATGCCTATGCATCTACAATCGTCCTCTTTTAGACTATGTTTCTCGGACTTCTCAAAAATATTACTATGCCCATTTCGGATCCTCCTACATTTGGAGTATTCAACATATATCTAGTGAATTTTTTAGAAGCGTGCACAAGTTGGCTGGTATTCTTAGTGATTCACAATCAAATTGATTTATAGTAAATAATAGTAGTTGATTTCAGATTAAAATTCCAACGAAGACACTTTATGAACAAATACAAATTACACACGCCAATAGAAGATAATAAAGCATGGAAAAGAACAGAATCATACTTGCTAATATATTTTCATTAACTTCTGTACAAAAACATAACTTTTAAGACAAATTAAACTTTAAATCCCTATGCAATAATCAACATGTTGAATCTTGAGATGTAACCACACAAGCTTTTAAATCAACTGCTAATACTCCAGTTTGGATGTCTTGTAAAATCTCAACTTGTACACCTCCACAAGACATATAAAGTTCTCTACATCTTGTTTGAGAAGAAGATTTACGATCACTTATCTGAATATTTCCATTTAGACTAACAGAAAATCTTGTAACATGGCCAGACGTAAAATCACCAGCGATAGATGTACCAATCCAATATGCATATGCCTCAGGCAAAGTTGTAAACGTTGAATCAATCAAGGTTTGAGCTTTTGCATCTTGATGAAATTTGTCAAACACATTGGCAGTCCAAAGAGGAGTGATGGTATATGATATACTAGCCTTGAAATCATTGTTAGGATTTTGAACTGAGAAAGTGAGATTCCAATTGTCTGGATTGCGCAAAATCAAAGGATATATGAATGTAAAACATTAACACAGAAAACGAAGAGGGTGACACAGCCTCGATTTGGAACTTGGGATCACGAAGCAACGTAGTGGCATCCTCGTGATCTACATAGAACACGTGAAAAGCTATAGTGACACCAAACGCGATAGCTAATACAAGTAAAAAGATTTGTAATATGAGAGCATATTTGGACTTGTTTGTGGAGTCAATTGTTGTTGCACCCTTCGTATTTGATTTCTCCTCCATTTGATTTGATTAATTCACAAAAAAGAACCTGACAAAAATGTAATAAAGTGGATGGTGTGTTGAGTATTGAGGAAAATTGCTAATGCAAAATGTATTTTTTTTAGCTTAATGTGTGAGTATTTATATAGAATGGAAAAAAGTGATTATTCTAAAAGGAATAGGGGAACTTGTTATCCATAATATATACTTTTGAAATTTAGGTGTTGGATTAATTTGATGGAAGGCATAAAGTGTTTGCCATTTTTCCTAATTTTATTCTAATTAGGTTTCATAGTTCTTTCAAAAATCCCAAATCATTATTTCTTCTTTTCTTTTTTCCTTCCCTTTCCTTTCCTTTCCATGAAAATGGCCGCCTAAAATAAACTTTTCTATTAATGGTACCTATTGAAATATTTGAAATGTGAGCAAGTTGATCCACATTCTACTATTTTTCTTTTCAAAAAGTCACAATTCAATGTGATTTTATGAAAATGTGTTTACTTTTAGTATATTATAATATAATATAACCATATAATTTGCCCACGCTTCACACGGATTCTAAGAGACCTCTTTTGATTGGTAATGTTCAATTTTATTTTTTTTACTTTCTTGTGATATTTTTTATTACTTGTATTCAATTTCTGTGTTGTTTTATCAAATCTAGATATAAGCATATAAGATGAAATTTCAAAAGTTTATCTTCTGATTAATTAGTTATTTACAATGTGGGGAATCGAACCCTCACTAACAAGGTGAGAGTTCAGGTAGTCAACCAACTGAACTACTAAGATTTCCCGAGCATTTGAGTTCAATCAATTCTTGCAGATATTTTAATTAATAAATTAAAATTATGTCAAATAATATTTGTTGACACCCAATTTTGACCTTCCACGACATAAATTAATTATCGAGCTTCTTCAAATTTTTAATAATTCAAAATAATTATTTAAAATAAATTAAAATAAATTTCAAAAGTTCCTTAGATCTTTTCTAATAATCCGTTAATTTTAAAATATTATGTATATTACGTATTTATTTTTATTTCACAAAGATTATTCCGGAGATTATATTTTTTATTAATCTATAAATTATTTTTTCAAGGTGAATTCATTTGATATTTAATTTAGTTATTTTGTTTCGTCGATTTCAAGAAACTCTTTAATTAATTTTTATTAATTCGTCTCGTGGTCAATTTAATCAATTTCTCCAAATTGATCACATTTTAAATGGCCACATTTGTATTTCAAGTGGCTAATTTCGTAATTAAATTTTCAGCCCCTTGAATCCATTTTTCAGCTTATTTTTGGGTTAATTCAGTCCAAATTATCCCTTAGTCCAATCCATTTTCTGCCCCAAGTCCAGCCCAAAATCGCCCTAAACCCGGCCCAATCCATATCTTCTTCAGCATATACAACAGCAAATACACACACACACAACCCTCACAGATCTCCCTCAAAACACTCTCCCAATGCCCTCACGCGCCCCCAAATCTCTCCCCTTTTCTCCCTCACGCTCCCTACACCCTCATGCCCTTCTTCTTCATCGCCACAGACCGAACCCGACGCGTCTCCCTCAACGCTCCCTCACCCCTTAACGTGTTCCCTCCACCATCGAAGGGACAGGAGCCGAAAGTGGATCTGTCCCATTAAACCCGGACCTACCATCAACGTCCCTCCCCAACGTTCAAAATTTGAATTTCGAATTCAACTCCGGATTCTTCATCAATTTTCCCCCTAAAATTGACCCATTTTCACTCCTATAAATCTCCATTTTTTTTGCTCACTGTAAAAAAACAAAAAAGAAGGGGCCAGGAGCTTCCTCTGGAAAACACACAAAATTTTTCATATGGGAGGTGCTCCAAGTTCCTAAAAATGCATTTAATTTTGAGGACCCGCGAAGCCGGCAGCTCAAAAATCGGAAAGCAAGGCTCTATTTTTCGTGGTGAAAGGTTCAGTTTTTCTCTCCTCGTCGTCACAGTTCGCTGCGTCGGAAGAGGTAATACTTCAGTCTAACTCTATTTTGTTCAAAGCAATGTTTTGAATGTGAGCTAAAGCGTGGAATCGTTTCAAGAATGTTTATGTTTGTGCCCGTCGACTTTGTTCGAAATCGTTGTGTTGTGACTTATTAATGTTGTGATTGATCGCTGTTGGCCTTGAAAAATAATTTCGAAGTCAAGAGTATGTTGTATCGGCACTAATTTCACAGTTGTATCCACCTTCTGTTGTTCGATTTGTTCCATTTGGATAATGATGCCGCGACGGGTCTGTTGTTGTCATCGTCGTCCTCCACTGCTAAGGCAATTTTCTGAAGTTGTAGAGTTATAAATGTCCTTTTTTCAGCATTGATTGTTGTGTCCGTGTTTGTTCCGCTTGAATTGCGGCTGTCTCGTCGTTGCTAAGGTTGTTCGCTTTAGGCACTGTTTTCAGCATCAATTTAGGCACTGTTTCCTGCCTTTCACACCTCTTTTTATATTGCTGATCATTTCTTGGTGCAAACCGACCATCATGATTATAATTTCTCTTTCGACCATGTCCATGACCACGACTGGGGCCACGACCTCTTTCTCGTTGATTATAGTGCGCCT
>JBCEWC010007231.1:0-21718 GCA_038996855.1 Solanum aculeatissimum | reverse complement strand
ACTTTCGCGAAAGATTATACTGTGGGATCCTTAACGTCCCCGAAAAAAGGCCCAGATAGCCCAGCAGGGTTGAATATGGCCTCATAGGATTTTATGGGTCAAAGAACAGGAAACAGACAATTTGGGTAGTTTTTCGTGGGTGTTAGCCCACGGTTCCTGGCGCTGCCCGGGTATCGGGACCAACTTTCCTGAAAAATTATACTTCGCGGTCCATAACAAGCTCGCCAAGAGGCTCAAGATGCCAGGCGGGGTTGGGGATGGCCAAGTAGGAGTTTATGGGCTAAGAAACAGGAAATAAGCATTTTCGATAGTTTTTCGTGGGTATTAGCCCATGGTTCCTAGCGCTGCCCAGGGCTCAGGGACAACTTTCCTGAAAAATTATACTGAGAGGTTCTTAACGAGCTTAGTAAAAGGCCCAAGTGGCCCAGTGGGGTTGGAGATGGCCTGGTAGGATTTTATCAACCAAGAAACAGGAAATAGTCGATTTCGGTAGTTTTTCTTGGCACTTAGCCCACGGTTCCTGCCACTACCCGGGGCTCGTGGCGAACATTCCCAAAAATTTATACCGAGGGGTTCGTAATGCGCTCGTCAAGAGGCCCAAGTGGCCCGGCGGGCTTGGAGATAGCCTGGTAGGATTTTATGGGCCAAGGAATAGGAAATAGGCGATTTTGGCAGTTTTTCATGGATGTTAGCCCACTGTTCCTAGCGTTGTCCGGGATTCAGGTTCAACTTTCCCAAAAAGTTATATCGAGGGGTCCTTAACAAGCAATGCAGGAGGCTCAGGTGGCCTTGCAGGATTAGAGATGGCCTGGTAGGATTTTATGGTCTAAGAAATAGGAAATAGGCGATTTGGGAAATTATTCATGGGTATTAGCCCACGGTTCCTGGCGCTAACCGGGGTTCGAGGAAACCTTTCGTGAAAAATTATACCGAGGGGTCCATAATGAGCCTAGCAAGGGTCCAAGATGGCTCGGCAGGGTTGGAAATGGCATAGTAGGATTTTATGGGCCAAAGAACAGGAAATAGGCGATTTGGGCAATTTTTCGTGGGTGTTAGCCCACGGTTCTTGGCGCTACCTAGTACTTGAGGCCAACTTTCTCAAAAAATTATCCTGAGGGGTCCATAACAAGATCGGTAAGAAGACAAAGTGGCACGGCGAGGTTGTAGATAGTCTGGTAAGATTTTATGGGTCAAGGAATAGGAAATAGGTGATTTTGGTAGTTTTTTGTGGGTGTTAGCCCTCCGTTCCTGGGGCTGCCTGGGGATCGAGGCCAACTTTCTCAAAAAATTATACTGAGGGGTCTGTAACGAGACCAGCAATTGTAAAAAGTGGCTCGGTGCGGTTGTATATGGTCTGGTAGGATTTTATGGGTCAACGAACAGGAACAAGGTTATTTTAGTAGTTTTTCATGGTTACTAGCCCACGGTTCCTGGCGTTGCCCAGGGCTCGTGGCCACCTCTCTAAAAAAATTATATCGAGGGGTCTATAACAAACTCGGAAAGAGGCCTAGGTGTTCCAACGGGGTTGGATATGGCCTAGTAGGATTTTATGGGTCAAGGAATAAGAAACAGGCGATTTTGGTAGCTTTTCGTGGGTGTTAGCCCACGGTTCCTGGCACTGCCTGGAGCAAGGGGCCAAATTTCCCTAAAAGTTATACCGAGCGGTCCATAAAGAGCTCGCAAAGAGTCCCAGGTGGCCCAGCGGAGTTTGAGATAGCCTGGTAGGATTTTATTGGTCAAGGAAAAGGAAACAGGCCATTTTGGTAGTTTTTCGTAGGTGTTAGCCAATTATTCCTGGAGCTGCCCAAGGCTCGGGGCACACTTTCACAAAAAATTATACCTAGGGGTCCGTAAACAGCTCGCAAGAGACCTTGGTGGCCTGGCACAGTAGGAGTTGTCCTGGTAGGATTTTGTAGCCCAAGAAACTGGAAATAGGCAATTTCGATAGTTTTTCGTAGGTGTTAGCCCACGATTCCTGGCGCTGCCCCAGGCTCGGGGTAAACTTTCCTAAAATATTATATTAAGGGGTCTGTAATGAGCCCAAAAAGGGGACCAGGTGTCCTAGCAGTGTTTGAGATGGCCTGGTAGGATTTTATAGGCCAAGAAATAGAAAATAGACAATTTTGGTAAATTTTTATGGGTGTTAGCACACAGTTCTTGGCACTGCCCCAGGCTATGGGCCAACTTTCCCAAAAACTTATACGGAGATGTCCGTAACGATACTAGAAAGAGTCCCAGGTGAATCAACAGGGTTAGAGATGTACTAGTAGGATTCTATGGGCCAAGGTACAAGAAACAGGCGATTCGGACAGTTTTTTGTGGGTGTTAGCCTACGATTCCTGGCGCTCCCTAGGGCTCGGGGTTAACTTTCCTGAAAAATTATGAGCGGACCGTAACGAGCCCGCCATGAAGCTCAGGTAACCTGGTGGGGTTGGATATGGTTTGTAAGGATTTTATGGGCCAAGGAACTGGAAACAGGCGATTTGTGTAATTTTTCATAGGTGTTAGCCCACGGTTCCTGGTGTTGTCCGGGGCTCGAGGCCAACTTTCCTGAAAACATTTACCGAGGGGTCTGTAACAATCTCGGCAAAAGTCCCAGGTAGCCCAGCGGTGTTGTAGATGGCTTAGTATGATTTTACGGGCTAAGGAACAGGAAACAGACGATTTTGAAAGTTTTTTGTGGGTGTTAGCCAATGATTCCTGGCGTTGCTTGGGGCTCAGGGCCAATTTCCTGAAATATTATACCGAGGGGTCCATAACAAGCTCGACAAGAGGCCCAGGTAGCCCGGTGGGGTTGAAAATGGCCTAGTAGGATTTTATGGGCCAAGGCACAGACACATGCAATTTGTGTAGTTTTTGTTGGGTATTAGCCCACAGTTCCTGGCGATGCCTGAGACTCGGGGCCAACTTTCCTGAAAAATTATATTGAGGGGTCCATAATGATCTTGGCAAGAGGCTCAAGTGGCCTGGCGGGATTGGAGATGGCCTAGTAGGATTTTATGGGCCAAGGAACAGGAAAAAGGCAATTTTGGTAGTTTTTCATGGGTGTTAGCCCACGGTTCCTGGCGCTGCCCAGGGCTCGGGCCATCTTTCTCGAAAAATTATACCAAAGGGTTCGTAACGAGCCCGACAAGAGGTCAGGTGGCCCGGTGGGGTTAGAGAGATGGCCTAGTAGGATTTTATGGGCCAAGGAACAGGAAATAGGCGATTTCTGTAATTATTCTTAGGTGTTAGCCAACGATTCCTGGCACTGCCCGGGGCTCGGGGCTAACTTTCTCGAAATATTATACCGAGGGGTCCATAACGAGACCGTAAAGAGGCCCAGGTGTCCTGACGATGTTGGAGATATCCTGGTAGGATTTTATGGGCCAAGGAAAAGGAAACAGGCAATTTGGGCCATTTTTCGTGGGTGTTAGCCCACGATTCCATGCGTTGCTCGGGGCTCGGGTTCAACTTTACTAAAAAATTATATTGAGCGGTTTATAACGATCCCGTCAAGTGTCCCAGGTGGCCTGATGGGGTTGGAGATTGCCTGGTAGGATTTTATGGGCCAAGGAACATGAAACAGGCAATTTTGACAATCTTTCATCGATGTTAGCCCATGGTTCCTCTCGTTGTCCGGGGCTCGAGGCTAACTTTCACAAAAATTTATATTGTGGGGTCCGTAACGTGCCCAACAAGAGGCCCAGATGGCTCGACGGGGTTGGAGATGGCCTGGTAGGATTTTGTGGTTCAAGGAACAGAAAACATACGATTTGGACAGTTTTTCGTGGGTGTTAGCCCATGGTTCCTAACGTTGCTCGGGACTCGGGGACAACATTCCTGAAATATTATACCAAAGGGTCCGTAAAGATCCCGACAAGTGTCCCAAGTGGCTCAGTGGGGTTGTAAATGCCTGGTAGGATTTTATGGGTCTTGGAACAGGAAACAGGCAATCTGGGTAGTTTTTTGTTGGTGTTAGCCCACGGTTTCTGGCGCTAACTGGGGCTCAGGGCCAACTTTTCCAAAATTATATATCAAGTGGTCCGTAATGAGCCCGGCAAGAGGCTCAGATGGCCCTGTGGGGTTAGAGATGGCCTGGTAGAATTTTATGGGCCAAGAAACAGGAAAATAAGCAATTTCGATAGTTTTTCGTGGGTGTTAGCCCACGATTCCTGGCGCTGCTCGGGGCTTAGGGCCAACTTTCCTAAAAAATTATACCGAGGGGTTGGAGATAGCCTGTTAGGATTTTAGGGGCCAAGGACAGGAAATAGGCGATTTCGGGAAATTTTAGTTGGTAACGCCCATTGTTCCTGGCGCTGCCCGAGGCTCAAGCCAACTGTCCAAAAAGTTTATACTGAGGGGTTCGTAACGAGCCCGACAAGAGGACCAAGAGGCCTAGCGAGGTTGGAGGTCACCTGGTAGGAAATTTATGAACCAAGGAAAACGAAACAGGCGATTTTTGACGTTTTTTGTCAGTGTTAGCCCACGATTCCTGGCGCTACCCAGGGCTCGTTACGGACCACTCGATATAATTTTTTGGGAAAGTTAATCCCGGATAGTGCTAGAAACCGTGGACTAACATCCACGAAAAATTACCGAAATTGTTTATTTCTTATTAGTTAACCCATAAAATCCTACCATAACGTAAAGATAACTAATTCCATGAAATATTTCTTATAGAAAACAATCTCTTGAGACAAATATATACCATGAGTATTTTTTAGTATAAAAATGTTATTAAACTTGATTCAAATTATATTATCTTAAAAATTTATTAAAGAGGATCTAACATGAAAAAAAAGTAGGTTACTTTTGAAGAAGATTCAAGTCTCAAACAATGAATACAAAACGAGCTTGAGGATTGTTACACTTAGTCTGATAGTCACCTGAATAATATAGAGAAGATCGGTAGATCTTTGTTGTTATTAAAGACATAATTAGAGTTCAAGTTATTTTTCATATAGGTCGAGATTGTTTATCTGCATTAGTAGTGACAGATTCAAGATTTTCATTTAAGAGCTCGAAAATCAAATATAATATTTTGGATTTAAATACAATATAATATAGTTCATATATGATGATGATGACAACCAACTTTTTTATAGTTGTGGAATTAAACACAATATAAAATAGTTCATATATACCTAATTTGCCACACCATCTTCTTGAATAATTTACACTTTGAAAATAGATAATTATTCTCTATATAATCTCCCTTTTATTGAGTTACTCAATACCTTTGTGTTGTGTGTTTGAATTCGATTTTTCAATCTTTTTATGTTCGATTGATCAAAAATTTTAAAAAATATTTTTTTTTTAAATCCTTTAAAATAAAGAAAATGGTTTTTCTAATAGAAACAGGGGGAATAAGTTCCATTAGTCGCTGCGTAGTCAGAATTTGAAGTTAATGGATTTGAGATTTTAATTATTTTTAAGTTATCGGATTCCAGATTAATAATTTGTATATATTCAATGACTTTCTTACTACAAACACAATATTTGAACCAAAGTTATTGAATTTGACCGCTTCGATGACCAACACATTGACTCCGCCTCTGTATTCCGCATTGATATACATCTTTCCCATCCTCCGACACACCTCATCTTCACTGACCCTCTTACCGAACGCAAAGCAAAAGGGAAAATAACATGAGAAACAAGAAAAATAAAAAATCTTGTAAAAGACAAATAAAGATGGAAAAAAGTATAGAACCAATATGTAGTAGTACTTACTAGTAATTATATATTTAATTATATATGTTCCACTAGTTACATAGGTGTAGTCAAAATTTAAAGTTTATGGGTTCAAGATTCTAATTCTTTTAAGTTATCGAGTTTTAAATTAATAATTTGTACATATTCAATGGTGTTCTTACTACGAATACAGTGTTTGAACCAAAGTTATTGAATTTGACCGCTTCCGTAACTAACACATTGGCTCCGCCCCTGTATTCCACATTGATTACGTCTTTTTTGTCCTCCAACACACTTTATCTTCACCGACCCTCATACCGAACGCAAACTAAAAGAAAAAATAACATGAGAAACAAGAAAAATAAAAAGTCTTGTAAAAGACAAATAAAGATGGAAAAAAGTATAGAACCAATATGTAGTAGTACTTACTAGTAATTATATATTTAATTATATGTGTTCCACTAGTTACATAGGCGTAGTCAGAATTGATTCTAATTCTTTTAAGTTATCGAGTTTTAAATTAATAATTTGTACATATTCAATGAACTTCTTACTACAAATACAGAGTTTGAATCAAAGTTATTGAATTTGACCACTTCAGTAACCAACACATTGACTCTGCCTCTGTATTCCGCATTGATATTACGTCTTCCCTACCCTCCAGGGCTCAAACACACCTCATCTTCACTGACCCTCACATAAATCAAAAGGGAAAATAACATGAGTAACAAAAAAAAATGAAAAAACTTGTAAAAGACAAATAAAGATGGAAAAAAGTATAGAACCAATATGTAGTAGTACTTACTTGTAATTATATATGTTCCACTAGTTACATAGGCGTAGCCAGAATTAGAAGTTTATGGGTTCAAGATTCTAATTCTTTTAAGTTATCGAGTTTTAAATTAATAATTTGTACATATTCAATAAATTTCTTACTACAAATACAGAGTTTGAACCAAAGTAATTGAATTTGACCACTTCAATAACCAACACATTGACTCTGTCTCTGTATTCCGCATTGATATTACGTCTTCCCTACCCTCCAGGATCAAACACACCTCATCTTCACCGATCCTCACGCAAATCAAAAGGGAAAATAACATGAGTAACAAAAAAAATAAAAAATCTTGTAAAAGACAAATAAAGATGGAAAAAAGTATAGAACCAATATGTAGTAGTACTTAGTAGTAATTATATATTTAATTAAATAAATCTCTCCTGATTCTGCTGCAGAAGTGGAGATTAAAATAAAATTAGAAGTCAATATTGCAATTAGCTGTATTAATCATCACTTTAATTAGGGAATCATTAGCACGTCAAGCCACTCGTGCACAACTAATTACATCTGTCAATTCAATATTTACTTAAATAATAATTAATACGATTGGATCTCTATTTATGTAGATCTCAAATATTATTATTTCTAATATGAAATATATCTTCAAAAATCATAAGTAGTAATCCCTCCGTTTCTTTTTACTTGTTACATTTCTCATTTCGAGATAGTGTTTTTCGAACATCTAATTTTAAATTAATACTTTCTTTTTTCCATATCAACTGAATTTCTGGGGCAGTGCACATATATTAAGAAAAACATCTAAGGATATAATTTGAACCATAAATTTTAGTATTACCTTTTGTGAAATCATAAATATAACTTTGTAAGTGGTTTAATTTATCTCCTCGAAAATATAAAATTTCAATAAATAAAAGGCAAATATAAAAATTAAAAAATGATTCAAACATCCATCTTAAACTTTGAATAATGTAATTATTTTGAACAATAAAAAAACTCTCAAAGATTCACGTAATATGAAATGGAGAAAATATTAAATTATCTTAATTCAATATAACTTTGAAATTAGTTAAATTAACTCTCAAAAATCAAAATATCGCTAGTAAGGAATTAAAGAAATTAATAAACTTATTTAATCAAACACATATATAAATGAGGCACAAAAAATCATGTTTCTGATAACGAGACAATTTATTTTTATTAAAAAAAACTTGAAATTAAAATCATCATAAATTAGAAAAAAATAATTAATGTACATAACACATAAATGATGACATCAGCACTGAAGATAGAATAAAGTTAATATATTAATTTATGATAGAAATAAATTTACCATAATTAACCTTAACTAAATTAAAGAAGAAATACATAAAAACTTAAAAACTTTATAGAAATATGATTACTTATGAAAAACTACACAATTCCATTAAGACTAGTACTAATATTTACTCTTAATTATGTTATTTAATTAATTTTCTCTAACTTATATATAATATAAAATAAAATTATATAATATATAATAGAAGAATATGATTAAAAAAAAATTGGGCCCTTTAATTTTGAGTCGCCCATGAATAAGAGCATCATGTGTTTATAAGTAGGAAAAATTACGCGGATAAGTATACATATACTAGTTAATTGGATAATATAATTGTAGTTTGAATTAATTACGGCTCACAACAAATATTTAGCTGTAATTACAGTTTGAATTTCGTATAATTCGCATGATTTATACAAATGTTATGCATGATTATACAAATGTTATGCATGATTATACAAAAGTTGTGTGCGAATCAAATTGTATAGCGAATTATATAAACGTTGTGCATGAATTGTATAGCGAAATATATAAATGGTATACAAAAACTGCGAATTGTATCATATTATATAAATGTATACAAATGTTGTGTGAATTATACAAACGTTGTTATAACTATAGTTACAAAATGTAATTACCCAAACTATAGTTATGGAACATAATTAAGATATTTTTGAATATGCAAAAATTTCTCTTATAAGTACAGGTAAGATTTTGATATATATATACACACACAAGAAAAAATTATTTCTGATAAAACTCGATTGATCAAGTGAAATAACACAAAATTAAGTATGAAAAAAAATAAAATAGCAATATCGAAAAATCGATAATCAAAGTAAAGGAAACAATGAATAATAATAACAATACAAATAACGAGAACCGAATAATGATTGACAATCTACTAACTTTCAGCTCTAATCTTTGACGTTCATATCCTTTTATCCCGGTCATGCCTTGGTAAGCCGCAGATGTGTCATCTATTATTCAACCACATTTCTCCGATACGTTTTCAGCATACCCTACCTCTCTTCATATTTACCATAGTTGACATGTGCATCTCCTGTTTACATGTTCGAATCATTTCAATCTCACCTCATCGATTTTGCCCATCTCGTCTCCGGAATATCTTTATTACTAATCATATCTCTCTTAATATGTCCATATCATTTCACCTACTTCAATTTCATTTCTTGAATGAGCGAGTTCTTGATCAATCAATAACTGATCGAACGATAACCACATTCTTATCACACAAAACATCGAATAACATCAAGTTTAGTTAATTACTCCTAGTAATTCCTTGATCTACCTTAATTACACAAGTAAAATTTTGGGGTCTTAATTAATACTAACTTATCAAGAAAACACATGGCCAGCCATCCATACATGCACAAATATAATTATTTTATTTTTATTTGTGAATCTCTATTATGAACATATTATAATTATAACTTAATTAATTATCCTTCTGTTGCGCTCCCTACAGCTCACACCACCTCAGTAACCCATGTTCAAAAATTTAATGACAATGTAACATTAAACAAGTGGAAATTATTATAAACTTTGCCAAATTCCAAGAAATGCTCATGTTACTATCATATGCAATTGATAAGATTCTTATTCCCAAACACCAATAAAAAAAATTTAATTTTTTTTTCATATTATAAATGACAACATTGGTATAGAGTCTTTATAATTGTCCCCTATAACATATAGTTTCCTCTCAAAGAAAGATAAGAACACTACCACTATAATGCCTGGTGCAACTCCAAAATCCAATCACTTTCGATCGATCAGTTTGCCTGGTAGATCACATTCTAGTCACGTTAGATCGATCAGTATGCCTGGATGTTCACATCAAACTACAGAGAAACTTAAAGAGGCTATCAATAATCTCAAAGCATTGGAAGTATCAACCACATCGTCCGCGGAGGTGATGTACAATGGTTTACTTGGTCTAGAGGAGTTATACAAATGTGTGAATGTTCTACTTAACTTGCCCCAAACACTTCAAGCGTTTTCCCAATATCGTCTTGGGAAAATGGTTGAAGATTTGTTAGATAAATCGGTGAGACTTCTTGATCTCTGTGGTACCACAAGGGAACTTGTGTTGCAATATAAGGAGAATGTTCGCGATCTTCAATCCTCACTCAAGAGGAGGAAAAAAGATTCAACAACAGAATCAAGTATGACGAAATTCACCTCGTTTAGTAAGAAGATAAAGAAGGAGGCTAAACGATTAGTCGTGGTGTTAAAGCAAATGGATCAAGAGACTGAACGATCATTCGTCCCCAAAGATGCAGATCAAGACATGGTAGACATGATCAAAACACTTAAGGAAGCTAATGCGATGCGTATTTCCATGTTCCAAATGTTCTTGTCATTCTTATCAGTTCCACTTTTGAAGCCAAAGATATCAAAATGGTCATTGGTTTCGCGATTATTGGTGAACAAGGGAAGATTAGCTTGTGAAGGCGTTGAAGAGAAGATGGATTTGGAAAGTAGGTTAGAACCATTCGAGGCTCACCTTGACAATTTTGAAAATGGCTTGGAAGGAATTTATCGATGCATGAGTAGATCAAGAAGTTCGCTTTTGAATATCTTGAAAGAACTTGGATTCAGTACGCCCATGTGGTTCAACCTCGAATTATCTAAAGAGAAAAAGGAGACAACTGTTGAAAAGCTCTTTGGAGAGTACATGTGTCTCTTTAGAAAAAGCCCTAATGTTAGAACTTCTCGTTATAAAAGTGTACGTTCTTTTTAGGAGAATAAAAATACAAATGCTCTCTTCTTCTTATGTGAACGAAGAACGAAGCGAGTGACAACTTTTTACTTGACATAGCGTTTAAGAAAAAAAAAACTTTTGAAAGTTGTAATCTAAAATAATTTTTTGATATTTGTGTAGCTGAAATTCATTTCATTAAGGATAAAAAGAGAATTTTAAAATAAATTATTTCTAATTATGCTAAGGTGACATACTTTTTTGAGACTGACTAAAGAATGTCACGTAAAATATATATAGTAATATTTAATTTTAAAAAAAATCACAAATTTATATATTCCATATATTGTTTTTTTAAAAAATGTATCAATCACCAATCAATCAATCATTATATTATATGATTATGGTATGTGAAAAGGTAGTGGGGCATCTCATAATTCTAAAAAGTTACATTTATCTTTTTCTTCTAGAATTTATTTTTATGTTTATCTATTAAAAATTGAAAAGTATATAGAATTTATATTACCTTTTCATCAACTCAATTTCACTAAAAAAAAAAAATTGTCATATTTGCTTAATTTGTCTGATTTATATTTATAATAATCCTAGAGTGTGAATTTATTCATTAGTATATTATATAATTTTGATCTATGAAAGGTGATGCAACCCTTTCATACTTATTTAACACTTTTTGAATTATGAGAGTCAATTGAGTAACTGGTAAAGTTATTTTTGTGTGACCAGGAGGCCACGGATGCAAGGATTGGAACCTAAAGTTATTTTTGTGTGACCAGGAGGCCACGGATGCAAGGATTGGAACCTCTAGCATAAATGCAAGGTAGAATAAACCCTTGTGGTCGAACCCTGCATATAGCAAGAGCTTTAGCGCATCGAACTTGACCTTATCTGAGTTGTCCCATATAAATCAAGAAGTTTTCTTGTGTAAGAAACATTCATTTCAAATTAAAATCCTAAGTAACTCTCAAACCTTGAAGTGAGGCAACCTTCATTTTCTTTTTCCTTGAAAAACATCAATGTAACAAGGTAGAGAATCAAGGTAAAATACAATGTACAAGAAAATAAAAAGAAAGTGTTTATACACCTAGCTAAGAAATTCTATTATTTGACATCGTCATCGTCGTCATCATTCTTTGAAGGTCTATACTGTTGAACAACAAGAACTGAACCACTAATATCAAATTCTGGAGAAGCCAAAAAATCGCCTACTTTACCGAGCTCTGGACATTCTTCCCAATCACTTATTCCAGCTGTTAGTATTGAATGTCCTCGCCCGTCCTTTCCTACTATGAACAATGAATACATTTCAGCCATGTCTCTCAACGCAGACGCTGTTTCTGTGCCATTTTCTACGACCTTTTCCACATATCCTACTTGACCTGTCGCCACATACCTGATCATTTCGATAAATTCCTATCAATTATCATACCAGAATGAGAATACTACATAAACAGACTCTCAAACTTGAACTCAGCTGGCAAGCAAGCATTCAAACTTTGAGAGGACGCCTCAACTTGATCTCAACTGGGAACTTAACATTCCAACTCGTCGTCCTCAGGGTGTCTAGTGGACACCCGATGATGACATGACACACAAATATTGGAGGTGTCTTGATAATCATTTTGTAAGTTGGAGTGTTCAATTGACATAATGATATGCATACTCAAAGTTGGAATGGTACTTGTCTCAGCTGGGCATAAGTTTGAGTGTCTATTTATGCAATACGACTATAAAGTATAAACATAGTAAAAGGCGATAAAGTACTAGCATTTTAGATGTGTAAAAGGCTTTCTTATTACCTGCTATGGAAATCTGCCAAAACTGCGCTATCTGTTTCTTTCTCTACTTCGTCATTTGATATTGCCATCAAGACATCATCGGTTTTGTTGTGGGCAACATTGACACCTGAAATTTGTCCTCTTGAAGACGAGGGAAGGAATCTAATTATGTTGAGATTTACGTGATGATCCATGCCAAGACGTTTACTAAAGCCTAATGCTTCACGATCATCAGGTCCACCAAAAAATAGGATAGCTATGTGTTGCAGAGAGTCAGAACCCGAAGGATTTAAGCACCCTGCTGTAAGTCCACGGTCAATAAGAATGGCAACTGAAGATGGGGCATGACGAAGAACTTTCTGATTTGTAGTCCGTATTCCTTGTTTACCGTTTTCTAGCTTCCCATCAATTCTCTGGTGTTTGTGGAAAGGAAGGACAATGATAGATGCTCTTATGTCTTCAGCAGTGTTACAAACGTCTGTGTACATGCGTGTAAATGGAGATACAGCTTTAATCTGGTGAACCAATAACCCTGTCTCATTAGTGAAAATATCCATGGCTTCATTTATCTCTACAACGTCATTCCCACCATAATCATCTTCATCACTTAATTCATCATCCTCTCGTTGATTGTACATCAAGTTAGTCTTTTTTTTATCTGGGAGCTCAACGAGATGCATCAAGTAAGGGGTTATTGGAACTTCTCTTGGTCCTCTAGAGGCTGCAACAAGTCCTAGCATAGTTGCCACTGGACGTGGACTATGCACACAAGCAAGTATTCGTAGTTCGGTTTCTGGATTATGAGATTCAAAATATATTTGCCTGTAACCAGTGATATCACTTTCTCTTCTCACCATGAAAGCTACTATTGGTCCCCATATCAATGTATTCACAATAATCGTTGCTATCATCACATCATAGAAATTCTGGCTCGAAACAAGCTGCAAATTTGCGCAATATTATTTCATGCTACTAATATAGTAGATAGGCAAAAGTTAGAAGTTATCCAACTGTAAGAAGGTAGATAACAACATAATTATCTCACTGCATATGACATTCTATGAGCTTGCATACATGCCACGTTAAAACAGCCAAAAGGGCTCAACAGCTACTCCATATACAAAAAATCATTAGTTCGGATGAACCCCCTTGGCCCTACCTGACTCTGCCCCTGCTTCTACTCATTAAAACAGGCTGTTTCTTGATTTAATAGTGCATTAGGATGGAATTATTGTAAAAGATTAGATTGATACTTCACAATTCCTTTAATTATGAAACCTGACATCAACCAATCTACTTAATAAAATCAATTTAAGGTATAAAACTAACCAAACATAAGCTTTGTAGGTTTAAAATCAACACACAAAAAAATCATGCAAAGTATATAAAACCATATATTATATGCTTTAAGTTCTATATCATGCTTATTTGAAGAAATCTTGGAAAGGAAAACTTACATCATTTGTCAAACCAATCGTCAATGCTAGAATATCAACATGACCTTTTAGGTTCATTATAAAAGCAAGAAGCACCCCTTCTCTATAAGGAATCTTTAGGTGAAAGCAAGCTGCCAGTGTTCCAACAATCTTCCCTCCGATGCTTGACAAAATAAGGATAGAGAATACCATAAAATTCCGCAGGTTTTTCAGCTTAGTAATATTTGCCCTGAAACCATGGTTGCCAAAGTAGATTGGAAATATGAAATTGTGAATTGGATATGTGAGTTTGATCAACAAAGTTCGAGCTGCTTTTCCTCCTCTCGGGAACATTGAGCCAATGAGGAAAGAAGCTATAATGCTGCTGAATCCAAGCTGCTCGAGGGCCATAGCAGCGATATAGAGAATCGCAACAAGTACAAATATTTCAGTATTTCCAAGGTACTTTTTGTTCCTATTCCTCCTATTCAACCAATTAGCTAGATACATATTGATTACAATAACTATACCAACAATGATAAAATAGAGAAAAAAGAAAAAGATCCATTTTGCAATTGATGTTGATTTGTACTCTGAAAGTATAAACAATAGAAACACCGCATATGCATCGGCTATAAAGGAAGAAGATATAGCCAACTTCCCAATCTCAGAAGTTCCAAACTTAAGGTCCGCTGCCACGCGGCCTACAATTGGGGATGCTGCATTGGCTAAGGTTATGATGATCATTAAGGCCATCATGAATGAAGAACCATAGGAAGCTGTCTCTTGAAATACTAAGAAAGTGACAGCACCTGCAAAGATAGTACATGCTAAACTGCTGCCACCTGCAATAATGCTTGCACGGCGTATGTTGCGCATCAAATAAGGGAAGTCCGTCTCAAGACCAATCAGGAACATGATTATCGTTCTAAAAATTAATGCCATGAATTCATAGTAACCCGAATTATAACTTTGAATGAAGAACTCCTCTACTGCTTTGATTCGTGAAAACCCCGAGGGACCCATCAAGAACCCCGCCTGTGTAATAAACCAAATAGAAAATGTAAGAACAAGAAAAAATCTACCCTGTTTCCAATCAAAAACAAAGTAATCAATTTGCGCATATTTCATCATCATATGCACTCTCAAATCTTGATAAATAGCATGTTTATATACTCCAGCACTATAAGCATGTTGCTCAGACTCTCCAAAAATGTTGTCACACCTGTATCAAATCCTCCAAAAATACATACTTTTGAATGATCCAACTCAAGGATGGCAACATTTTCTTTGGAGAGTTTGAGTAACGCAGCTTCATCATACTAGTGTTACAAATGCAACAGTGGACCATATATATACTACAACACTAAAGGTCATTTCAAATCATTGACAAAAAGGTCATTGGACCACCATATGACCTTTTTAGCTATAAAGTTTGTCTTTCCCCTTTTCTACCAAAATGCTACTTTTGGAGGATTCGACAAGCATTCATCTGACATTTTGTTAGAGTCCGAGAAACATAGATTCATCATACTTGTGTTCCCAAATGCAACATTGGACCACCATATGACCTTTTCAGCTATAAAGTTGTCTTTCCCCTATTCTACAAAAATGCACTACTTTTAGAGCATCCAGCATGCATCAGTCTGACATTTTTAAGATAGCTTCATCATACTTGTGTTCCCAGATGCAACATTGGATCACCATATGACCTTTTCAGCTACAAAGTTTGTCTTTATCCTATTATACAGAAATGCACTACTTTTAGAGCTTCCAACACGCATTCGTCTGACATTTTTAAAAAGTTCAAACAACTTAGCTTCACATACTTGTATTCCAAATACAACATTGAACCACCATATGTCCTTCTTAGCTATAAAGTTTATCTTTTTCCCCCTCCATTTTGTCTTTCTAATCTAGAATTGATTTCAAAGTTCCCAAACATTAGCTAGCAATACAACATCCCTAACAAAACAAGATCCTACACATTTGGGCCTAATGCATTATTTATGCACACCATGTGTTTGTAAAAAACACTGTGTGAAAGATATGACATACTTACGAGAATTTGAACAATGGGTGAAGCTTGTCCTAATGGCTTGAGCAAAATCTGCAAAATATGAGAGATCACAAGAATCCCAGAATACTGCCATCCCATACTAATAATAGGATTAAACAATTCTTGATTACAAGAACCTCCAGCCCTTTGTTGGTCTGCAGCAGCCATCATAAAATTTTCTTGAAAAAATCAATTTTTTTATTAAAAAAAGTAATTTTTTTTACAATTTCATTGTGAAGAAGGGTGAGAGAGGAGGAATGAAAAAAGATATAATTTTTCTTCTTCCTCCTCTCACAAACCTTCTTCTTTTTTGGCCTGAATTTTCTTGCTCTGTTTTTTCTTTCTTCTTTGTTGTAACCATTTGTGCCAAAAAAGGAGACCCAAAACAGGGTGATGGATTTGCTACTTTCTTTGGTTTCGAATCCGCTATTAGCGGATGTCATTCTTTGCTTGTGTGTGTATTTTGTTGCTATACTGCGGGTGTCAAATGAGCGGATTGATGATGTGATATTTGAGTCCGATTAAATGATGCGATATAATATAATAGAAAAATATACATAAATAGAGTTTTTGTTTTATTATACTTTCTAAAAAATTTTATTATTCAAAAATAAATTACAAAAATCTCTTATCGGATACATTACTATATCCTATCCCCTCTTGGTTTGTTATTGATCTGTTTGAATCATTACTAAACTAAAATAGCTTACTCAATTTTGACGATTGCTTATATATAGGCTACTATGAGTTCAAGACAGATTGTTATGGTGAAATTGGTTGGCATGTTGCTCTTAGGAAGCAGTGTTAATGTATCTCGGTTTGAGTTTGAGTGGTAGTATATTATCTTCTGAAAAGGATAAATAGATCTTATAATGAATTCAATTTTCGAATTTCCATTTTAGAATGATGTAATTAAAGGACTCTTATTTTTTAAGATTTTTTATGATATTTTCAACCTTGTTAAGTAATGTATCATTGGCAATCTATGAGCTATGTACCTGCAGGTTTTTCTGATGTATTCAAGATTCTACAAACTTAAGGGATTTTTGTAATGTCGAAAAGTACGAAAATTAGAATATAATTAGCTCTAAGGGATCGTTTGGTTGGCAACATGTTATCCTAGGATAATTAATCCAGGGATAAGTTATCATATATATATATGGTGAGATAACTTATCCTATCACTAAGATAAAAATGGTGGAATAAATAGTTCAAAGATTATCTTATACCTCCAACCAAACATGGGATAAAATAATTCTACATTTTATTCCGAGATTATTATAACTTACACTTGACACCAAACGACCCCTTAATACTATGAGATTTACGTAAAATATATATAATGATTTAAGTTCATTAATTATTTATATCCAGATTTTTATTGTATGTATGATGGTTGGTGTATGTACACCGTCGATGCATGTAGGGTAAGCTTCCCATAGCTCCATTGTGTACTCAGTCTTATCACTACCTTTATAATCTAAAGAAGATTGTGTATACGTAATCTTATCACTATCTTGTGAAGATAGAAAAGTTATTTTCCCGCCGATAGAAACGAAAATCATGTGAAGAAGTTTTCCTAGATTGACTCTTGGAATACCTCTTAAGTTTAATTAGAGCTTAATTAATCACAAAATGAAATTCATCCCTACACGTTGAGTCAACTCCATTGTCCAATTCTAATGTCTTTACAATCATGTCAGCCATACTTATCAACACACAATAAATCCTCCAAACACAATAAATCTTCCAAACACAACATTAATTGTAGAAACAAAACAAAAACACAATATGAGAATGTCCAAGAAGAAAATTCTTAAGACATTACACAAGAAACTATACCATATACCAAATCATGAAAAAATTACAACAATTATTGTTGTCCATAACAACACCATAAGTACTACTACTAATAGAAAAAGTAGTAGTGTCAATGAACAATATTTTGAAGATCATAGTGGCCCTCATTTTATGTCTAAAGAGGATATGGCATCCATTTCTATCCAAGCTTATTTTAGGGGATACCTTGTAAGTTGTTACTAATTAACTCCTTATATTGTCATTCTTACTTTGTTTTTTGGTTAATTTCTAGGATAGCAAAGACGTAGATTCAAGATTTGAAATTTATGAATCATTACAGTTACATTGAATTTTTTTTTGGGGGGGAGGGGGGATTAAATTTTTTTATTAATTACCAAAGTATAGTTATTACAAACTGTTGGCAAGGCTTATAACTCAGCTTGCATATTCATCTACCTCTATCAGAACTAAGGCTACACTATATAAACCAACATATAGTTTTAAAAGAAGGTGTTGATGAGATCTCTAAGTCTTATCAGTGCACGCATACAACAAGCATTTGCTATCTCCCTGGCGCTCTGGTCATTCCCTTTACTCATGTTCTCAAAGTTTCTGCTATCTCTATGTGATAGACGAATTATGTATAGAGTAACTTAAATAATAGTACTGATTGTGATTTTCCTTTAGCTCTAATCGAATTATTACTATAATGATAACTGATTTTACAATCCACATAGCCACCTAAGATATATTTAGGTTATTTCATCAAATTAAATCATAATTCTAAGTTTTATTGTTACGTCATGTTTCAATTCTAGAAAAGACTTTTAAATTATGAGGTATTATTACGAGCTCAATAAAACTAAAAAAGATGTTGAAATGCTACTTTTTTTTTGTCACAAATGTGCACATAGGTTGTCTTAATTATGTATAAAATTACCTTGTAAGTATAATCACTTCAGCAACTCACGTAATATTCATGAGTTTTATTTTTTTCAGTCAACCTAATACATATTGTCATTCACCATGTGGTATATGTTACGAATTTTATAATTTACGTTGGTCAAAAAATAGTTTATTTTATTTAATTGGTATCACGTGAATATTATGTAAGATGAGTTACTAAAGTTGGTATCATACTCGTATTTTCTGGACCCCACTTCCCAATTTTTGACTTCTTTTTATAATTTTACGATTTTTCGTACAATAAACTGAAAGTTAAATGACTATGCATATACGAAAATTAATAATCTTCATTTATTTATTTTTATTTTTAGATACTTCCAATATATGAAATATGTATGGATTTTAATTATTAATATACATTTCAATTAATTGAAGGCTAGAAGGATGTTTAAGGCTCTAAAAAGCCTAGTAAAGCTTCAAGCACTTGTACGTGGAGCTTATGTAAGAGGACAAGCAAAATTAGCTCTTCATTGTATGCAAACCCTAGCACGTTTACATGTCACGGTTCGGGATCGACAACTCTTATAATAATTATCTACGAAGGTTTTTTCATTGATTTTTTTATAGGTAAATTTCTATGAAATTAAATTACTGGTGAATTTTCCGATATGATATATCTTTAGAAAATTCGAGTGTGATTCGTATTACTTTTCTCGTAGTGTCATCAGCAGTTGTGATGATTGAATGTAATTTTTACGTGATGATCAGTATATTTTAATATGTTATAACATGTTATATATTTATCTTGTATTTTAGGTTATTGTTTCCGTTTATTATGAATCATTACCTATATATTTTGGATGATATAATCGCGTACAAATATTTTAATATTATCAGTATATAAAAGTTTTAAAAAACTCTTCTCTTCAATCAATTTTTCGTTCACACGATTCTCAAAGAAGAGGAAGAAGGGTGGACAGCAGGTATTACGAGCCCTCTGTTCCACACATCTATCCAGAAGCAAGTGTAATTCCAATTTCTTGAAGCATTATATTGAGTGACTCCAAGAGTAGAATCAGCAGTTCACCTTACGTTTTAGAAACCAAGTGAGGAATCACATGTAGACGGGCCTGAATATTTTTATATTGATTATCACACGTAGACAGATTTGAACATTTTTATATAAATTATTACACATAGTCAGACCTGAGCCTTTTTATATTCACTTTATACAACATTATTTCAATCTGTATGATATATACCGTTTAACTAGATATGACATTTCACTTAAGAGAGTAACATTTTGAAACTAGTAGTATGCCATAATTTATTTATTTTTCTAGCTAAAACATCTTACTTTAAGG
The DNA here is from genome assembly GCA_038996855.1 of Solanum aculeatissimum. Lineage (NCBI taxonomy): Eukaryota > Viridiplantae > Streptophyta > Magnoliopsida > Solanales > Solanaceae > Solanum > Solanum aculeatissimum. The sequence goes on along the minus strand of JBCEWC010007231.1, from coordinate 1,863 downwards.
GTGAAATAAAAAGATTAAAATTAAATTATTTTTAAATATATAAATTTGATATTTTTTTTTGGAATTCTTTCTTTTTAAGGAAAATAAAAAGAAGCTTCTAAATTAGAAAACGTATACATGACATATATATTACCTCATGGACTTTTAAAATTTTAATATTTCTTCTCTCTTTTTTTTTTTTTTTAATAAAAAAGTTGACCTCCAATAATTGAATGGTCTATATTCAATTTAAGATTTAATTTTAATTTTTAAATTTTTCACTCGATCTTTGATATTTCTATTAAGATCCTAACTAATTGATATACACATAAGACCTACTTAGGATAAAATATTTTCTAACGAAATTTTTTTCACACTCAAAATTTTAATTAAAAATAAAAAGATCACATTCATTTCATTATCAGATCGATCGATCAATTAAAAAAATGTCAAAAGCCACAAACGTACGGTGCTTGGTAGATAATATTTTATTGCTTGAGGTTGACAACTAAACCACATTATTCTCTACACAAATATTTATTTAAAAAGAGATAATTATTTTATTATTTTAACCCTTCATTTATTTATAAATGTATATTTTATTGCTTAAAATTCAATTGTAGATCTTATTATTCTTTTAAATATATTTAGATTTATTAAGATTTTTAAAAATATATATATAATGATTAAAGTCTGAATTATTCAAAATAATGATTAAAGTCTTTCCTATGAGTTGATTAGAAAATTTTAGTCGAATAATTTCTTAATTAATTTTCTTAATAGATAATATCACTAAATATTTATTTCAAGATACTTGTCATTTTATAAAATTAAGATAAAATTAATGAATATTATCTCATATTATGATTATTCCTATTAGTTAATATTATAATTTTTCAAATATCAATAAAATTAACTTAACTTTTTTCTTGAATAGAATATATATTTATTGAAGAGAACTAAGGATAAATTAATAAAAACAAAATATTATTTATATATAATTTCTTGAGTAAAGTATAAATTAAAAAATCCCAATAATAAGTTGTCATTATGACATAATTATCACTTTTCAATGATTAGATTAGCACCAAATATGTTAATCAAAGCAATCAAACTTTTCAAGAAATATTGTGTATTCACACATATTACATATGACCAATTTTTTGTTCACACGATGCTCGATATTTATATTGAGATTCAGCATTCGAAAAAATAGTTTTGCGATGAATAAATTGATTGAAAATTATGAGGTTTTAAATTCAAATTCCAACAAAAATAAAAAATATTAAATAATCTTTTGTCATTTGTCCTAATCTTGAAGGACGGAGTTACCTAATATATACCTCGTAAAAGATTGCATATATCTCGTGAATTCAATCAAGATGTACACAAGTTGAACCAAACATCACATTTATATATATATACGCACACCTCGAAAAGTATAATATTCTTCTTTCTTTCTTTTTTTTGTTTTCACACGGTGTTCGATATTTAATTATATTGAGATTCACCACTCAAGAATTTAGCTTAGTGATCAATAAAGTTGAAAAATATTAGGTTGCAAGTTCAAATCTTAACAATGATAAACATACTAAATAATTTCTTATCATTTGTCCAAATCTTGAAGGATCGAATTACCTTATACCTTGCAGAAGGTTGCAGATATCTCGTGAATTCAGTTGAGATGCACGAAAATTGGACCAGACGTCACACACACACATATCTATATCTATCTATATCTATATCTATATACTATATTAAAAGCATGAAGACCCTTAGAAATGTTGTTTGAACTTTTTGCCTCTGCTTTAGACAAAATTATCTTTTTATCATTTTTCTTTAAATTATTATTTAATCATATTTATAATATTGACTTTTAAAATA
>JBCEWC010007230.1:0-21721 GCA_038996855.1 Solanum aculeatissimum | reverse complement strand
CTTGTACGTTTAACTTGTATGTTGGATATTTGGCTTCGTAATATGATGTTATTTCCATTTGATTCATGATTATGTTTACATGTTATGGTAATGGCTTATGTCTCCATGTTATTATAATGACTCGAATGTTGAGCATGATGTGTGATTAAGTGCTATGTGCAAGCATGCTTGCCCCTTCCCCGTATTGTCCCCATAGCTTAAGTCCCAAGTTCCTAAATCCCTAGAGCTTATGTGCTACATGCTTTAGCATCCACGTTTTCAAACCGATGATGAGTATAATGATGCTATGATGGCTTGATCGAGGGTCTTTGGGTCCTCTTTCGCCATGTCACATCTAGGCCCCCTATTTGGGTCGTGACATTTTGATTGTAAACCTTTCATAGTAAAAGCTTGGAGTCCTTATATGGATTTCTCTAGAGAGGAACTGCACACAGTCCCAATGTGGATTAAACTACAAGGTTTAGATTTCAAGTATTGGAACCCTAAAGGTTTGAGTAAGCTGGGGAGTCTGATAGGGAAACCTCTGATGGTGGACCAAAACACTGAGAGGAAAATCGGATTAAATTTAGTTAGGTTGATGGTAGAGGTGGACATGGATACAGAGCTTCCAGAAAGCATCAATTTCAGGAACGAGAAAGGACAATTAATAGAACAAAAAGTCAGCTATGAATGGAAACCTACATTGTGCAAGTACTACAAGAAATATGGACATTCAGAGGAAGTTTGAAGAAAGAAGACCATGCCAAAAACAGGAGATAAGTAGGTATCCTAGAAACTAGTGGAAGGAGATAAAAAAAGCAATGATCAGGAGATACAATTTCAGAATGAAGATAAAGGAGATGGAAAGAAAATGCAACAAGAAGAGAAGCATATAATTGACAAAACTCCTGGGGAGCAAAGCATACAAGAAGTAGGAATGAAGTCAGGACATAACTCAATTCAAAATACAAAAATTTGGATCACACCAAGGAAAAGACTAGAACAGAGGAATGCAACCAGGAAGTGAAGAAGGTACAAAAAAGGGGAATAACCTTATCCCAAATATTTGGAATGGTTAATCTTCTAAGATGGAATGTCAGAGGCCTAAATGGGCCTAATAAGCATAAGGAGGTCAAACTCCTCTGCAATGAAGAAAGAGCAGGTTTGATAGGCTTGCTAGAAATAGAAAAAATAGAATTGATCAAATAACTGAGAGTATGTTTGGGGGATGGGAATATATCCATAATCTTGAATATCATTATAATGGGAGGATTCTAGTTAGTTGGAGGCCAGACTATTATAATGTATGTCCGGTGAAATAGCAGCTCAAGAGATCACATGTGATGTTGAGTGTATACCATTAAAACTAACTTCTTGGTGTCCTTTGTTTATGCATTCAACACAAGAGAAGAGAGGAAATCACTATGGGCCTCAATACAAGATACACAAAAATCACAAAAGAAGCCATGGTTATTGATTAGAGACTTTAATTCTATCCTTCATGCAGAAGATAGAATATGAGAAAAACCTATTTTTATGACAAAAGTGATAGACATTGCAAATTGTATGGAAGAGTGTGGACTAATTGAACTACCTCATCAAGAAATCTAATACACATGGAGTGTCAAGGGGAGTCAAGATAGGGTTTATTCCGAAATAGATTGAGCTCTTATAAATGATGAATGGTTGACAAAAATGCCTTCAGGAAAGTCCATTATCTTGCCAGAAGGTATAAGTGATCATTGTCCTGTAAATGTAGTGCTAACAGAGGAGAAACATAGGAACAAAGATCCTTTTTATATTGCAATGCATGGGGGAAAATGCCTGAATTCCAAGACATGGTGAAAGCAAGATGGGATATACCTATTCAAGGGTGCAAGATGTTTAAGATAGTTAAAAAGTTGAAAAGATTAAAGAAAAGTTTGAAGGAGTTAAATCAAAAGCATATTAGTGGAATACTAAAGGAAACTGAACAGTGCAGAAAACTACTAAAGACAGCCCAAAAGCAATGCAAACTCAACCTCTAAATTTGAAATTCCAAGAGGAGGAAAGGGTAAGGCATGCACTATTTAAACATAGCTCTTATTTAGCAAAACTGTATTTATAACAGCAAAGAAAAGTGACTTGGCTAAGGTTAGGAAATGATAACACAAGATACTTCTTCTCTGTGATAAAACATAGGAGGTTAAAGCTGACAATTACTCAACTAAAAGATGGAAATGGGCAGTGGCAGACTGATCAAGAATAAATAGCTCAAATCTTTGTCGATTACTAATAGGAACTACTGGGAGAGAAAGCAACAACAAGAATGAAGGCTAATGAGGATATTCTGAGAAATGGTCATGTACTTAGTATCAATCAACAACTGCAGTAAATGGAGCCTTTCAGTGTAAATGATGTGAAACAAGTAATGTTCAAGATTGATAAAACAAAAATCCCTGGCCCAGATGGTTATGGAAGTGGATTCTTCAGAGAGTCAGGGGAATAGTAGGCAAAGAAATAAGTGAAGTTATCCTAGAGTTCTTTTCGAATGGGTAATTATTGAAACAAGTAAATGCCCCCAATATTGCAAGCAAGTCAATTTAGACCAATAGCATGTTGTAATGTAATTTACAAATGCATCTCTAAGTTGATCTGTACCAGGCGAAAAAAAGTAGTGAACCATATAGTAGCATGCAACCAGACTGCATTTGTGAAGGGAAGGTTAATGGTACATAATGTGTTAGTTTTTCATGATCTGTTGAGACATTACAACAGGAAAACCACTCTTAGGTGTTTGGTGAAGATAGATCTCAGGAAAGCATATGATATGGTGAGTTGGGAGTTCCTAGAGGAAATGCTAAAAGGGTTTGGGTTTCTAGAAAAGTTTATCAACATAATCATGGAATGTGTAACAACCACAAAATTCACTGTCAAGATCAATGAAAAAGGCCATGGATATTTTGAAGGAAAGAGAGGACTAAGGCAAGGGGATCCTATTTTACCACTACTATTTGTATTAGTGATTGAGTACTTATCAAGACTTCTCAAGAGAATGAGGCAGCTACCAGATTTTCACTTCCATCCTATGTGCAAAAACCCTTAGATTGAATCACCTAACATTTGTAGATGATCTAATGGTATTTTGTAAAGGTGATGACAAATTTGTTACTAGAATTATGGAGGCACTAAAGCAATTCACCACTACAACTGGATTAGTAGCAAATATGGAAAAGTCAAGCTTATGTTTGTCAGGTATATCGGAACAAATGGAAAGGCACCTCTTGGAGATCACAGGATACACAAAAGGAGAATTTCCTATCAGATATTTGGGATTACCACTTGTTATTTTGAGAAAAATAAAAATGACTTTGATTTCAAAAAAATTAATTTATTACTTAATTAATTTAAGTAACAACCAAATTTCTAAAATTTACAGAGTCGCCACTTAATTTTTAAAGATAAAATTAAGAAAACTAAACATAATTTTTAAAGACAAAATTAAAAAAATTAAGTTAAAATTTTTAAAACCTAATAGAGGAATTTTAAAAATTCTGAGATTCGGGGTAAGGATTCAATTTTTACTTTCGAGAAGAAATTAATTACTCGAAAATAGCTGCTTAAGTGTGGTTGACCGACGATTAGAAAAGATTTGACTAAATTTGAAAAACAACAATTTACTCGAAAGAACCAACTAAAAAAAATCTAAGGCATACTTAAAAGTGTTTCTAAAGAATTTTAAAACTTAACCAAATTCGTTCAAATTTAACAACTTAGAAAGGCTTGAATTAATTTGCTAAGATTTTAATCAACTAGAATGGCCAAAAACGTAACTTTCTGAAAAAGACTTGAACATTAAAATCATGAAATTACTAAAAAAAATAACATAAATAGCCAACTTGGGAAAATCAATTAGATTAACCAATTAATTACAAATAAAGAGTTAGAGTTAAAACAATACTCAAATAAATATCACCGAATATACAAAAATCATAAAAGAAAGTAAACCAAGTAAACTTGGGTCTGGCAGACCCAATTTAATCCTGTCCTAATCCTTCTAAAATTTGGGTCTGCCCGACCCACTCAAAATCTGTTGTTGCCTCTGTGATACACTTAGTGTATACTATCATATAGATAAAACTTTGCCTCCTCCGATCGGCGACCATTTCCAATAACTCGAGGACGACTTGAAAATGCAATAATAGAGTCCGAAAGGACTGAGAAGGAAGTTACATACAAAGAAAATAAAATCAAATAAGAGAACAACTACATTGCAATATAAACATAAAATTCAATCACTATAATTAAACAATTCAAACATAGCATGAGTAATCAAAAAGAAATCATACCGGCATGATACAAATAAATAAATAGACATGATAATTTGAAACTTAGACATGATGAAACATATTCATTCAAGTAGGGACTGAGTAGGACTTTAAACAATTGGTGAAAACCTCAAAGAGATGTAAATCAGTGTCATTAATGACTCTAAAAAGAACAAACAAGTAGTGGTAAAGGAGATGAAAGTCGACAGTGCTTGAGACCAAAAAGATGAGACTGAGCAACTAAGGTCAATCAAATTTCATACATTTACTTAGATATGATAGGTTTGGAAAGGGATTAGACCGAACCCGTGAAGACTTACACACAAACAGATGAGGAAGATTAATACAGAATCATCGTCAAGCTAAAAAATTAGGACATATTTTTAGGTATTTAACTAATCAAAAATGAGAAAACAAACAGTATACATGTGAAATTTTGACTTACTAACAACCTACTAGAGATTTTTAAACACAACAGCGGACCATGTTAGACTCTAATACACTAAATGTGTTCACCGAAGCAAGCACCTTAAAACTATTTAAGAAGAGGTCATAGTTAACCCCAAACAAAAAACTTAGTAAAGCTTCTAAAATGAGTGTAATCTCAAAGAAACAATAGGTCATAGCCATAAACAGCGACTAACCAAAACAGAAAACCATGTTTTTTTCATTCTATATGCAACAGGAACATGCCAGGACACCTTTTGGTCAAAGGAAAACATGATTTCTTAATTTGTACAAATACAAATGACATCCCCAGAAAGAAGAAGATACAAATAGATTCCAACAAAGTAGATGTTTATTAGAAAACCAACACCCAGCCATGGCAGGAACATATAGATGAGCTAGTAAGAATATCAGATACTATTGTTAACAGTAGAACAAATCAAAACAAACATGTACTTTAGAATTTAGAGTATAAGGGTGAAACCAAACGCCAAACAGAAACAGAAATAGAGATGAAAGCAAATTTTCACAGCCAATACTCACTGCTTCAGACCTGTTTTGACAGAACACTCAAGCTCATGTTAAAATTTAGCCTTTTAAAAACAGTAAAAGGGTGAAAATATGCTATTTTGAAGCATTGCTGACTGAGAAAGCTTAAAATCAAAAAAACATAACAAAATTTGAACATAAATGTGAAACCAATACTAAAGCAGGATCTTTGCGACTCTAGAAAAACATTTTAATGACCTGTAATAGCCGCAACATAATCATTTCAAACAAAAGAAAAACAGACAGAGACGAGCATGAAGGATGAACGAAAATCTAAAGCTTATTTTTCTTGAGTTAGGCTTCGATGATTAAACAAAGACATGTTATACTCTAGAAATTTACATATGAACAGTGGAACAATGCATTGGATGAAGCAAAGATCAAGTTAAACACTGTTGAACAACAAACAAAAGCACCATACATCGACAAAAACTATGACATAATATATCAAACACTGGACCATTTTGAATACTGTAAAACAAGTGTTACTTAACTCAGAACCAGAATAGAACCCACAATAGCACACAACGACAATAGCAAATCGAAACACTTAATAGAATCATGAAGCCCCTTTTCAGCCCAATACTATCATAAAACTTCTCAATTGACCAAATAGTGAATACAATAGCTCAATATTGAGATGAACAGAGAACAAAAATATTATTTCTACATCTTTAGCAACTTGTGGTGTAACACAGGCATGTATCACTGTTGTGACCATAAAGCTCAGATTTTTGGAAGAACCAGACAAAAGCAAGAACAAAAATGACTCCCACAGCATGCTAAACGGACTAAGTTCATAAGAAAAAGAAATGATTACATCTTAAAGATATGAAATCAGCATCAAAACTTACAAACACAGTGATTTCAAGCAGAAACAAAGCAACTAAAACATAAGGAAAGTTAATGCAAACATAATGATCCTTTTCAAAACCAAACACACATGTTTACGAAGGAAAAGAAGAACAAGGGCAAGATTGTACCTTTTGGAGGGTAGGAACTAGAACGAATGAGCTTTAATGGTGAATCTCGACTCCCCTCAGACAACACCCGCTCATGAATTTCTTGACTCCAAGAACCAGGAGCTTCTGGTTCCAGAACCTTTCAAAAATGAGTAAACTTTTTGGAAGAAGTTTGAAGGATGCGAATACTTTTTCTTGTGATTTCTTGCTTAAGAACGGCTAACCTCTCATAATAGAATGGGGAGGGGTATTTATAGGTGGATTTCTAGGGTTAGAAAGGAGGAAAATAGAGGGGTGAAAATGGGATTTAGGGCTGGAAATTTTGGATAAGGCTAGGGTTTTTCAAATTCGAATTTCAAAATTTGAATCTTCAAAACGTTCGGAATCGGCGACGAATCAGGATCCAGAGCCATTGATTTAAAGTGAATGTCGATTGACGATGCGAGATGAGGATACCTCGTTGATTCGTTCGAACGGCTCGGTATGATGAATGACACGTATGTACGGAGGGGCTTGAAGTTTGTTGAGGGACATGGATTTGAAGCCGTTAAGGGTGGATTTGAGAGAGGTTCGGTTCTGGGTTTGCTGGATTCATTCGTGGTGAGGAGAAAAGGAGCGTGAGGAGAGTGAAAGAGAAAAGGAGAGGAATTTTACGGGCGCGTGGGAGAGTGTGGTGAGTATATAGTGTGTATGTATTATATTAGTTGTTGTAGAAATATGGATAATGAGGGAGGTGGGTCGGGTCGGCGAAATTTGGGTTGGGTTGTGGTAATTTTGGGTCGGATTGAGGGATGAGGGTGTGGAGGTTTGAGCTAATGGGATTTATTTTGGATTGGTCAAAGAGTGTATGAATGCTTTGTATGTATGGTGGCTGAGAGATGAAAAGTGAACCGAGTCTTGGGGTATTATTGGGCTGGAGATTAGGGATCTAGAAATTGGGCTTGGATGGGAGTATTTTTGGAGGGTTATGTTCACAAATATCCCTAATAGGGGATGATTTTGATCAAATGACCCTAATAAGGGTGGCTTTGCAAAAATACCCTTCATTCCTTTAGGAATATATTTTTGGACAAAATTGCCCCTCAACTATAAGGACCCATTATTTTACGCAGACCTGTCTTATGGGCAAGGATTTTATTGTTTCACCTTCTAGACCTATCTTATGGCAAGGATTTACACTATTATTTTATTTTTTATTCCTTTCATTTTTTTTGTTAGTATTTTGTTTCTTTTCATTATTTCTTTCTTGTTCTCTTTTGTTTTTTTCTATTTTTTTCTTATGTTTATTTTTAAAAAAAAATTATGGAACTATAAATAATATTTATTTTATATATTCTATATTTATTTTAAATAAAATGATTTCTAAATTCAAGATTCAAAATAAATTTTTTCATATTTATTATTTTAAATATATGAGGTACGAAATTTTACTAGATACTTTATAACTCTTATTTTAGAAGCAATATTTGACATAAAAACTTTTAATGAATAAGCTACATCCCATGGGCAAGAGTTGACATAGTTTTTTGTATTTTAATTTTTGAGATGCTCTATAACTCTTGTCTTACAGGTAAGACTTAGATTAAGAACTTTACAAATTATGTCTTATGAGCAAGACTTAACACTATTATATGGTCTATAACTCTTGTCTCTTGGCTCAAGGACTTCCAAACAACAAGTTAAGACCCAAGGGTAAGGTTTGACACTATCGAATTATGTCTTGATTTATTAGATGCTTTGTAACTTTTGCCTTAGAGGCAAAACTTAGACCAAGAATTTAACAACTTAAGCTCATAGGCAAGACTTGACAACTATATTGTGTTTTGATTTATCATATATATAACTTTTACATTATGTTTTGATTTATCATATATATAACTTTTGTCTCTTAGTCCATGGACTTCGAAACAACAAGTTAAGCCCCATGGACAAGACTTGACATGTCACATTTTATTTTGATTTTAGGTGTACTCCATAACTATTGCCCTAGAGATTAGATTTGTTAGTCCAAGGACTTCAAAATAACAAGTCAAGTCTCATGGGCAAGATTTGACATTATCACATTAGGTATTGATTTATAAGATGTTCTATAATTTTTGTCTTATAGGCAAAACATAAACCAAAAATTTCACAAGTTACGCCTCATGGACAAGATTTAAAAAAATAGAAGTAGATAAAAAGAAAAAATAAAGAAGAGAAAAAATAATTTTAAAAAAAAAAGAAAGAGAAAACCTACAAGTTAAGAAAAAAAGAAAAGAAAACAATTAAGAAAGAGAAAAAAATAGAAGTCCAAAAAAAAGAGAAAAAAGACAAAGAAACAAAGGAAAGAAATAATAAATAAATAAATAATAAAGAAAGAGAAAAATATAAAACAAATTGAGAGGCAAATGAACATAGAGAGTTTTTTTAAAAGATATTTAAGGTGTAAAGGGGTAAAAATGTCTTTAATTCAACTTAAAGTGAAAAAGGGACATTTTTGTAAGACATCTCTTATGGAGGGTAAAATATCCAGACCACTACATTTGATGGACATTCTATGTAGTTTTCTCATTTTTGGATTGGGCGTGAGTGGGGTGATGATATATGTATATGTGAGTTTGAGTGTAGTGTAGGCTGAAAAATAGAAAGTGGGTCGGGTATAATGAAATTGGGCCAATTCTTGGTCCAAAAATGGACCAAGTGATCTGAAAAATGGGGTAAAGGGTGGGGATTTCTAAATTGAAGAATTAGCCAATAGAATTGCAAATATGTTCATTTAAAATGTGATCAATTCGAAGCAATTGATTAAATTGACTACGAGACGAAATCTTACATATTATTTAAGGAGCTTTTAATATCGACAACTTAAAATAATTAATCTAACTACGAAATGATTAATTCTAGAAGTGAATAAATTAAAAAAAAATAAAAATTCTTATTGCAAACTTGGTGAAAAATTGAATGAGACATACAATTAAAATACGCAACGTTTGAAATCAAAATGTATAATATAGAGTATGTAACATAATTAGGAAAAAGAAGATTTAAACTCCAAAAATCAATAAAAAAAATTGCATTTTTGAAAGCTAATTATTCCAAGTTGTTTAAAATTAAAAGCTCAATATTTAATTCGTATTGTGGAGGGTAAAAATTGGATGTCAACAATTGTCCCTTTCTTTGGGTACGATCGATGAAAGAGATTGTGGACAAAGAAACTTGACAAATCTAATTTTTAGCCGACCACATTTTCATCTGAAAGGCTCTCGGTACGGACTTCAAAAATAATGGTCGGACCCCAGTTTTGGATTTCCTACATATCTCATGTTAAATGAGAATTCAGGCCACTTGTAGTTCAGAACGCTTGATTTTACGGACGATTTTGGAAAAAATTCAAAAACTATCCCAACATCGAATTATGGAAAAATTGAGATGCTCGGGAATGAGATTTAAGAATAAAAGTGAGAGTACAACCGAGTTTCAAAATTGAGTCTGCCTACATATCCTTGGACTGAGAAATCAGGTTGTTTGTAGTTCGACTCTATCGGTTGAAAAGGAAATCTCTTATTTTGAGATAACCTTTGGTTCGGGAGGAGTGACGAATAAATCGAATTTTGAAAAGGAGGCTTGCAACCTCTTAACTATAAATGTGGAACGCTTCACACCCGTAATTAAGAACTTACACGATTATAATTACCAAAGTGCTCGGTATATCATCACTCGGATTGGAGAGGTTTCTTCTGGAGAGGGTTGAAATCACTCGGATGCAAAACTGAAAACTTAACGAACTAAAAAAAATGCCCACATGCCTTCTGACAAGGGTGTGGTTGGATTGTGGTGGGAGTCACTTCTCAGCTCGCGTCCGAAGAGTTTGACGCCCCTCTTCAGACAATTTCCCAGTTCGCTGCTGAGAATAAGTTTCACATTGTGTTGTGTCCTATTTGATGACGTCTACACCTGTGGTTTAGTTTGAGAATTAGTCCTTTCGGATGCTCTCGATAGGACTAAGATGAAAAACTTGTTAGTAGAAATTATAAATTAGATATGGGGATGATATCTTTTACCATGCTCGATGAAATGGCCTTCTCAGTAACTTAAAATAAAATGGCCCTCTCGGTGACTTGAAAGTAAAATAGTCTTCTTGGCGGTTTGAAGATGAGATGATCATCTCAGCAACTTGAAATAAAATGGCCTTTTTGGCAAATAAATGATGAAATAGTTCGCTCCGCGATGCATGATAAAATGATTCGCTCCGCGATGCATGATAAGATGATTTGCTCTGCTATGCATGATAACATGATTCTCTCCGTAGCTTGAAAATAAAATGACCTTCTCTTCTTGATGAAATAATTCACTCCGTGATGCATGATAAAATGATTCGCTCCAAGATGCATGATAAAATGATTCTCTGTAACTTGAAAATAAAATGGCCTCTCCATAGATCGATGACATGATTCACTCTGTGATGCATGATAAAAATGATTCTCTCTATATTTGAAAATAAAATGGCCTCTCTGTAGCTTGATGAAATGATTCACTTCGCGATACATGATAAAATGGTTCTCTCCATAACTTGAAAATAAAATGGCCTCTCTGTAGCTTTGATGAAATTATTTGCTCCAGATGCATGATAAATAATTTCTCCATAGCTTGAAAATTAAATGGCCTCTCTGTAGGTTGATGAAATGATTCGTTCTGTGATGCATGATAAATGATTCGCTCCGCAATGCATGATTCTCTCCACAATTTGAGAAATAAAATGGCCTTCTCGGCTTGAAATAAAATGGCCTTCTTTGAATCTTGAAGATGCAATTGCCCTTTTGGCAGCTTAAAATAAAATGGCCTTCTTGGAGGCTTGAAATAAAATGGCCTTCTCTGAGGCTTGAAGATGCAATGACCCTTTTGGCAGCATAAAATAAAATGGCCTTCTTGGAGGCTTGAAATAAAATGGCCTTCTCAGAAACTTTGCAAAGGAAGCAACTTTCTCGGCAACTCGAAAAAAGCATGTGATGGCTTATTGGAAATTTAAGCGAGATCATTATTTATCTAGGTTATTCTCTTTGCAAAATAAGACCTACAAAAATTTCTCTGCATCCACAGAAAATTTGTTAGTTTTAAAACGAATTGATCTGTGTTGATTCTTCGGTTGTTTACTCCTTGTCATGTCCCTTGGTGAACCGCTTTGACTTTCCGCTTCTTGATAGATACTAAACGAGAAATAAATTTTGACTGAATATTTTGATGCGTACAAAAGTTTTTAGAAAAAGTAATTTTAGAAAAGAAAATTTTAAGAAAAGGTCACTGCCAAATATCATGTCACGTAAAGCCTAGATGAACGCATTCAGCTTCTGACATGGCTTTTCTGATACAACATAATTGTTTCTGAATCTTCTGATCAAATAATAGATCTTCAAAGTAACTTTTAGACTTTTGTTTTCACTTGATAAAAAATTTTGAGGTCATCCGTAAAAAATTCTGTCCCAGTTAAACGTTGTAATAAATCACTAACTAGTTAGAAAGACCCTGAGAAATTTTGGATTTTCTCAAAACTCTGTCTCAGTTGAGATTTTTGATCTGTCTTGAATTCTGACTTGTTGGAGCTGAATCTTTTTATTGAGAAATTTTGAGTTCCTATCAAAAATGTTGTCCCAGTTTTCTTTGTGGGAGTATGACTGAGCCATTATGGTGCCTACGTATCTCATTGAGACAGGAATTAGGTCAAACATAGTTCCCCTCTCGGGAGATATAGAAAAATAGAAAAATAGAAAAATAAATAAGAAAATAACTGAGGCCAACATATGTCGCCTACATATCTCATTCTTGAGAATTCAGGTTGAACGTAGTTCATTACAAGGAGGAATTAACTTCAAAACAAAATACAGGAATAAAATACGATTACAGGGAAAGAAATATAGAAAAATTCTAAACCTTCAGACATAATATCTTTTGACAGCATTTGAATGTATCGGTTTTGGCCACTCTTGACCATCCATCTCTGACAAAATCAATGCACCACCTGATAGAACTTTGTGAACCATATACGACCCTTGCCAATTCGGTGTGAACTTTTCTTTGTACTCTTCTTGATGAGGAAAAATGCATTTGATAACCAATTGACCAACACTGAACCTTCTAGGTCTCACTTTTTTATTGAAAGCACAAATCATCCTCTGTTGATACAACTGACCATGGCAAACAGCAGTCATCCTCTTTTTATCAATCAAGGCTAAATGCTCAATTCAGTTACGAACCCAGTCTGCATCATTTAACTCAGCTTCTTGAATGACTCTCAATGATAGTATCTCAACTTTGGCAGGTATCACCGCTTCCATTCCATATACCAACAAGTATGGAGTCGCTCTAATTGAAGTTCTGACAGTCGTACGGTAACCCAACAAAGCATATGGTAACATTTCATGCCATCCTCGGTGTTTTTCAATCATCTTTCTCAAGATCTTCTTGATATTCTTGTTAGCAGCTTCTATAGCTCCATTCATCTAAGGAAAGTATGTTGTTGAGGTTTGGTGAGTAATCTTGAATTGATCATATATCTCTTTCATCAAGTTGTTATTGAGGTTTGCCCCGCTATCTGTAATGATGGAATTTGGTATCCCGAATCGACATATCAAGTTGTTTCGTACAAAATCAGCTACCATTTTGTTTTTCACAGACTTTTAGGAGACCGCTTCCACCCACTTGGTGAATTAATCAATAGCGACCAGAATAAATATGTGACCATTAGAGGCAGATGGCTCAATAGGACCGATAACATCCATACCCCAAGCTATGAACGTCCAGGGAGAACTTATAGCTTTGAGCTCATGAGGAGGTACTCGAATCAAATTACCATGTATCTAACACTTATGGAATTTTTGCATAAACTTGCAACAATCGTGCTCCATGGTCATCCAGAAATAACTAGCTCGCAGGATCTTCCTTGCCAAGGTGAGCCCGTTTATGTGAGTACCGCAAACCCCAGTATGTACCTGTTCAATAAGTTTCGCAGCTTCTATAGCATCAACACATCTAAGGAGATTCAGATTTGGAGTCCTCCTATAAAGGATTTCCCCACTTGGAAAGAAGTTGTTAGCCTTTCGACGTATAACCTTCTTTTGATTGGAAGTAGCATTCTCAGGATAGGTTCCAGACTCCAAATACTTCTTTATATCAAAATACCAAGGTTTTTCATCTGGTTCTACGTCAACATGCAAACAATGGGCAGGTTTCTCTTTCCGTTCTATCTCTAACGGATTAAAATACATCTTGTCTGGATGTTGGATCAGCGAAGAAATAGTACCAAGGGCATCAACAAACGCATTTTATAACCTTGGGGTGTGCTTAAACTTGATCTTCTAAAATCTTTTACACAACCTCTGTACTAGTTGCACATAGGGCACAATCTTTGGATTCTTCACAGCCCATTCTTCTTGAACTTGATGAATCGACAAATTTGAGTCCCCGATAACCAACAACTCTTGAACATTCATATCTACAACAATCTTCATGCCCAGAATGCAAGCTTCATATTCTGCCATGTTGTTAGTGCAATGGAATAAAAGTTTCGCAGCCATAGGATAATGGTGACCAGATTCCGATATCAAAACTGCTCTAATACCACTACCTTGGCAATTTACAGCTCCATAAAAAAATATACGCCAGCCAGGGTAGTCCTAAAAGATATCTTCTCCCGCAAATGATACCTCTTCATTGGGAAAGTAAGTTTTGAGTGGCTCATAGTCATCATCAATTGGGTTCTCTGCCAGATGATCAGCCAAAGCCTGCTCGAACTCACTCAACAGCATCTTCCACTTGGCTAATCATCCGGTTGGCATCGCCTTCTGAAACATATACCTTAATGGATCCATCTTTGAAATGAGGTATGTGGTGTACGAAGACAGGTAATGTCTTAATTTCTAGGCCACCCAAGTCAGAGCACAACACGTCTTCTCCAAATAAGTATACCGAGCCTCATACGGAGTGAACTTCTTACTCAGATAGTAGATGGCTCTCTCTTTCTTCCCACTCTCATCATGTTGGCCTAAAATACATCCGAATGCATTATCTGAGACAAAAAAATACAACAGTAACAAACTTCTTTCACGTGGAGGGACAAACACCAGTGGATTAGACAAATAACTCTTGATGGTATCAAAAGCGGTCTGGCACTCTTTTGTCAATTCTATCAATGCATCTTTCTTCAGCAAACTAAAGATAGGCTCACAAATAATCGTGGATTGGGCATGAGCCGACTGATATAGTTCAACCTTCCCAAGAAACTCATGACTTCCTTCTTTGACTTTGGAGGAGGCAACTCTTGAATTACTTTGATCTTAGAAGGATTGAGCTTGATACCTCTCCTAATGACTATGAATCCCAGCAACTTACCAGCAGGCACCCCAAAAGCACACTTGGCTGGATTCAGTGTCACGACCTGGAAGTGGGGCCTAGATGTGACATGGCGAAGGAGAATCCAAAAGTCCTTGATCAAGCTATCATAACATCATCACTCACATCATCGATTTGGAAGCGCAGAAAGATAAACACATAATTCTAGGGGAAATGGGGCTTTGGACTCAAGCTATGGGAATGTTGCCGGGAATGGGATGAGCATGAATCACATAGCATATAACAAGTATTTCTAAGGGACGGGTAAGTAGGACTCAAGCTATGGGGGTATACCGGGTTAGGGGACTTTCCACATAAGCACATTCCTCACATTCACAAGCCCATAAGCATAATCGGAACATCTTTTCCATAAACACATCCCAATAGTCATAAAATCTCACATAAGCATAATACAACGTGCAAGAGTCTAACATGTCCAACATAGCATCTACATAAGATAGAGCGGGACCTCGACATAATCCGGGCTCACCCTCAAGTAATAAAGAAAGAAAGTAAAACAATACAAAAAAGAGAAAAGTAGATATTGCCTTTGAAAAAAGGGCTCACCACAAGCAAGTAGCTTCAAGGAGATCACTCATCGTGCAACGGTAGATAAAGGTCGTCACCGGTCCCTACATGGTCAGAATATTTAGACAAGAGTATGGGTTAGCACAATAAAGCACTAAGTATGTGGACATGCAAATGCGTGTGCACATGAACCTATAACAACCTACATGACAAGGGCACATACATAGAAGAGAATATAAGAAGAAATAATATATCAATATGTCATGATGACCATGATACATGAAATTCCATAATGCTTATAGTATATAGGGTATGGAACCATAACCAACATCAAAACTCATGTGATCTACAACATGAACTTGCCCGATGAGGCCTCCTATCGGATCGGAGAAGATTACTTGCCAAAGGTAATCTACACCACACCTTACAGGCCTACCATTTCGGTGTGATGGCCACCTTTTTAACGATCCGATCATTTTGGAATGATTTACATAACATATCATATCATATCATATCAAAGCATACCTTACAGGCCTCCTATTTTAGTAGCAACCTATGTTGGCACATAGTTTCGGGAAAAGAGTAGGACTCTTGGGGATAGGTCACTTACTACTCCAATCTTTCTCGGTACTAAGTCATCATCCCACAAGAATACGTATACATATACATGCTTTAAAACAGAAACTTGACAATTGAACATCAAATCATCCATACTTGAGCTTAAAATCCAAATCACTTTCATTACTCTTATGCATACTTAACAAGAGTCAAACACATTCCATAATCATGCTTCATTGGGCTAAAAGCTCAAACGTACTTTCATGTCAAACTTTATGCATAAGAGTATCTCCATACTTGTCATAACTTGTCATATCATATTATATTGGTGTAAATACCCATGTTGCTCAAAGAGTCATATCATAGACGTTATGTGATCATATTCTTGTCATAACCCATACTTGTTCAAAATCATAGTCATAAACATGTTTGGGACTTAGCCCACATCAAAATCTTCATGAAAATCCATGATCATGCATGCAAATGCCATGAGTAACAATGAGAATAGCATGGGTACTATAATTCATACTTCAAATTCAAATCAAGAGTAGTCCATAAGAAATTGAAGTTAAATCAACACTTAAACCATAGTTAAAACACTACGCATGCATAGTTCAAGAGTAAAGGGGACATGCATCACTTGAACTTCATCAAATCCATTGAACCTTCATAGAATTCAAACTTAAATAAACTTTAAATCACCTAGATTCTACAGCCCACAACTCAATTCAATTAAATACTTCAAAATTTAAAGAATCAAACATTAAATAAAGCTTAAAATCATAATTTATAGAGGAGGGTTCTTGGGTCTTCATGGATGAAAGGGAATCCATGAATCAATCTCACATACCTTGAGATTAGTCAAGAGAATTGGACGGTTTTGCAACAAAGATGATTTTCCCCAAATTTCTTCAAGCTTTCATCAATGGAGGACTAGAGGATTGAGAGAATTTTGGAGTGAATTGAAGAGTAATAGAATGGATTAGAGGAGATTAGGGTTTGATTTAGGGGAGTTAGTAGACCTAAGAAATCCTAAAAGGAGCATAGGATCTAATTAAATTATGAATTAACCATTAATGAAACGGACTAGATCACTGAAAAAAATGACTCACGGAAGGCCTACAGTGGTCGTCTACAGATTCACGGACTGTGAACCTGTCTGTGATACTTTCCTTGGTCTCGACTTTGGCTTGAACTCTCGGGGGACTTTCTGGATCACTTTACAAGGGGCCTCACGGACCGTGTAGCTGCACATGGACAGTGTACTGGTCCGTGGAGCATCACTTGGTCCGGAGTCCAGCCCCGTACTTTGTTCAACTATCTGGATCACTTCACGGGCCCCCTTATGGACTATGGGGCCTTACACGGACCTTCATGAGGCTTCACTTGGTTCCGGTCTTGGTCCATCCCTCATCCCCACTCTTTGGATCAACCCACGGACACCCCTCACGGGCTGTGAGCCTCCACACAACTCGTGGACCTTCCCGTGTGGTTCTGTCTTAGACTCGAGCTAATTCCTCTTCTCCAAAACCATTCCATACACGGGCAGTCCTATTGCAAGGGCCATAACTTCCACACCCGAACTCTGAATCGAGGAAACCAGTTGTGTTGCAAAGATAACCCAAAGAACTTTGATTTAACATATAGTATCCCACACATTTCATCCCATACCAAAAGATATGGCCTCTCAAAGTCCCTGCTGTCTAAACGATCTTACAAATATCCACCAAAACAATTCCTTTGAATCCGGCCACCCGAATACCATCCACGACTACCAATATTCAACCATGACGAACCCAACACTAACCTTGACTAACCATTACGAAGTTCAAAAATTTTTAGGTCGTTACATCATCTCCCCCTTGGGAACATTCATCCTCGAATGAGCTAAAACTAAGGCTTGAGGACAACAATCAAACAAGAGACATTTTCATCAAAACTTATAACAGATCATGCATCATTTCAAAAATTATTCAAAACTCATGTCAAAACATCATTTAAGCCATTTTCGTGCTCATGTATGCATGCAATGTCATGAAACTCAAGAATTTAAAGATTTAGGACCATACAAGGATAGAACCTAGTACCTTAGGCTTGAGTAGATTGGAAGAGATAGGGACATCGCTCCATCATGTACAACTTCGGTTCCCACATCGCACTCTCCTTGTCAAAACGCATGCTGCCTTTCATGGGGGACACTTTCACATACACCCAATCACCAACATGAAATTCAAGGTCTCTCTTCCTAACATCCGAGTAAGACTTTTGGTCACTTTGAGACGTCTTCAATCGCTCCCTAATCAACTTCACTTTTCAATGGCCTCAATAACCAAATTTGGGCGTAACAAGGCTGCCTCACCTATTTCAAACCAACCAACCGGAGATATACATCTCCTACTATACAGAGCTTCAAATGGAGCCATACCAATGCTATAATGAAAGTTATTATTGTAGGCAAATTCAATGAGAGGTAGATGATCATCCCAATTCTCCTTGAATTCCAACACACAAGCCCTTAACATATCCTCCAAGGTTTGAATTGTTCTTTCGGCTTGTCCATCGGTTTGGGGATGAAATACGGTGCTCAACTTGACCTTAGTACCAAGTCCCCTTTGAAAAGACTCTAAAAAATGGGAAGTGAATTGAGTACCACGATCCGATATGATGGATCTTGGCACACCATGCATCTCACCAGCTTCTGAATATACACCTTAACATACTCCTCAACACTATAGGTAGTTTTAACCAGTAAGAAGTGAGTCGACTTAGTCATTCTATGAACTACAACCCATATAGAATCGAATTATCTCCGAGTATAAGGTAACCCAACCACAAAGTCCATGTTCACATCTTTCCACATCCAAGTAGGAATTTCAATATCTTGTATCAAACCACCAGGACCTTTGATGTTCCACTTTTACTTGTTGGCAATTAGGACATTCCAACACAAACTTGGCTATGCCCTTCTTCATATCATGCCACCAATACAACTCTCTCAAATCTCAGTGCATCTTGGTAGATCCCGGATGAATAGAATATTGAGAATTATAAGCCTCTTTCATGATAATCTCCCTGAAGCCATCAACATCCGGAACACACAAACGGTCTTGGTACCGTAGCACACCATCTCTCCCTTGGGAGAAAATCTCAATCTTTCCATTGGCAACCAACTTCTTCAACTCTACCAAGGAAGGATCTAAGTCTTGTTTCTTCTTAACATCAACCACTAAGGAAGACTCGGATCCACCTTAAACAAGAATTCCACCATAGTCGGATTCGGCCAACCTCACACCCAACCTAGCCAAATGGTGCACATCTTTCACTATCTCCTTCTTTCCCTCTTCCATATGAGTCAGACTTCCCATAGAGAGCCTACAAAGGGCATCCGCCACAACATTAGCTTTCCCGGGGTGATAAAGAACACTCATATCATAATCTTTGAGAAGTTCCAACCATATCCTTTGTCCCAAGTTAAGGTCCCTTTGCGTGAACACATATTGCAAACTCTTATGATCGGTGAAGACATCCACACGAACCCCATACAAATAATGTCGCCAAATTTTCAAAGAAAATACCACCACCGCCAATTCAAGATCATGGGTTGGATAATTTTGTTCATGCACCTTCAATTATCGGGATACATAAGCTATCACCTTACCATGTTGCATAAACACACAACCCAAACCAATACGCGACGCATCACAATATACCACAAACCCATCTAACCAATTTAGAAAGTCAAAATTGGAGCCGATGTAAGTCGATCCTTCAAAGTTCGGAAACTTTTCTCACATTCGTTTGACCACATAAACTTGGCCTTCTTTTGAGTCAACTTGGTCAATGGAGACGATATAGAGGAAAACTCTTCGATAAACCTTCTATAATAACCGGCTAAACTAAGGAAACTCTGAATATCTGAAGGAGTCAACGGTCTAGGCCAATCCTTAACCACTTCAGTTTTCTTAGGATCAACCTAGATGCGCCATCACCGGACACCACATGACCAAGGAAAGCAACTTCTCCCAACCAAAATTCACATTTGCTAAACTTGGCATACAATTTCTTCTCTCTCAAAGTTTGAAGAACTAATCTCAAATGATCCATATATTCTTACTCACTACGGGAGTAAATCAAGATATCATGAATGAAGACTACCACAAAATTATCGAGGGACGACTTGAACACCCAATTCATAAGATCCATAAACATCGTCGGAGCATTATTCAACCCAAATGACATCACCACAAACTCAAAGTGACCATAACGAGTCCAAAAGGCCGTCTTGGGGATGTCACCTTCCCTCACCTTCAATTGGTGATAACTTGAACGAAGGTCTATTTTGGAGGAGTAGCTCCTTGGAGTTAGTCGAACAAATCATCAATTCTAGGCAACAGATACCTATTCTTAACGGTCGCCTTGTTCAATTGCTGATAATCAATACACATTCGGAGTGAACCATCCTTCTTCCTCACAAACAACATGGGAGCACCCCAAGGTGAGATACTCGACCTAATATACCCTTTTTCTAGCAAATCTTTCAACTCCTTCAATTCCGTCGGGGCCATACGATAAGGAGGAATAGAAATAGGTTGAGTATCCGGAAGGAGATCTATGCCAAAATCTATTTCTCTATCGGGAGCGATACCAGGCAAGTCCTCGGGAAACTCATTAACCACCAGAACCAATTCAAGTTTAGGTGACTTACCCTACACATCTCTAACCCGCACAATATGATAAATGCACCCCTTACAAATCATCTTCCGAGCTTTGAGGTAGGAAATAAATCGATACTTAACAACGGAATCACTACCCTACCATTCCAACACGGGTTCATTAGGAACTTGAAATTTAACTTGCCTAGTCCTACAATCCATCGAGGCATACAACGCATGCAACCAATCCATCCCAAGGATAACATCAAAATCATACATCTCAAGTTTTACAAGGTCACCGGGGAACACTTTATGTAACACTGAGATAGGACAACCCCGATACACGTTTCGGGCAACAATAGACTCACCCATGGGAGTATACACCGAATAAGGTTCCCTTAGAGTTTCAGGACTCTAACCAAATTTAACATCCAACAGAGGAGTCACAAAAGACAAATTTGCACCCGGATCAAGTAAAGCATAAGTATAAAAATCAAAGATTTTTAATATACCAGTCACAATGTCCGGAGCTTTCTCCACCTCTTGCCGGGCATGACGAGCATAAAATCGGTTGTTCCTAGGAGCACCACCAACCGGAGTTTTTTGCGGCCGTTGACCACCGGGAGCCACTTGATCTTTCTTGGCACCCCTTGGATAGTCGAAAATCTTGTGGTCCAAACCACCACATCCAAAGCAAACACCTGAAGCCCTCTTACAATCACCCAAATGATGCTTCCCACATTGACCACAAAGAGGAACTCGGGGACCACCCCCAACTTGTTCCTTAGGATGAGGCATTCTTGGATTAACAACCCTCACATTTGAACCTTGGCCTTAATAGAATCGGCCAAAACCACCACCACTCTTAGAGTTGGAGAACCCACCATCAAACCAGGCCCTCTTAGCCTCATTAACCCTTATTTCCCTAAGCTTTTCACCCTCGATTTGCTCGGAATAAGTCGTGAGCCTAGAGATGTCTATGTCACGGATGAGCACAGTGGTTCGGCATTCTTTCACCACCAAATTCAAAATACCCAAAATAAACTTGTGTATTCTTGCACGGGGGTCCGATATTGGAAAGCTTAGTGAACTTGAGAGAATCGTCCCTCACGGTCATACCACCTTATTGAAGATTGATGAACGCGATCATTTTGGCTTCCCTAAGCTCAAGAGGAAAGAAACGGTCAAGGAAAGAAATTTTGAATTCTTTCCAACTAACCTTGACATCAACCATTCACTCAACCAACTATTGGTTATACCAAACTTGGGCCACATCTTTCAATTGATATGTGGCCAACTCAACTTTCTCTTCCGAACTCACCCCCATGATAGTCAATACCTTAGTGAGTTCATCAATGAACTCTTGAGCATCTTCATC
>JBCEWC010007229.1:0-21723 GCA_038996855.1 Solanum aculeatissimum | reverse complement strand
CTAATGATGCATGATTTTCAAAGAATGTTGTCTCTTGTTTTACATGATGCATGTATATATGTATATGTACATATTCTTGTGGGATGAGACTTAGCACCGAGGGAGTAGGTGGAAAAATAAGGTAGCTCCAAGACCCCGCCTATTCCATCAAACCATATGCCACTATGTGTATATAAATCCCCGGATAGTGATTTCATGTCATGTTATCCCTTGTTTAAGGGTGTCATGGGTTCTACCTGGCAAGTAGCCCGGATCCGGATAGTGGCTCGTTCGGGTCACTCATGTAATCGGTTGATGTTACATCCTTGATATATATGAAAATAGGATTGCATCTCATAGATCATTGTTATACTACTCTTTGGATACATGCAATCATTTCATATATTGTCCCTTTGTCATATTACTTGGTCATGTTATACTTGTCATATGCATTGCATGCCCGCAAAGTTAGTGCTTAATTGTGCTAACCCATATTATTGTCTACATTTTCTAACCATGTAGGGACCGAGGGTGATTGTTACATTCTACCGGACAACGCTTGATACTCTATTAAAGACTTGCTAGTGGTGAGCCCTATTCTTCAAGGGCAATAGCCACCATCTATCTACCTCTTGACTTTCGTGTATTTACTTTATTTGACTTGAGGGTGAGCCTCAAACTTTTCGAGGCCCCGTTCATCTATGTAGAGGCATTGTTGGACATAAATCTATACTCTTGTAAGTTTGACTTGTATGTTGGATATTTGGCTATGTAATATGAGTCTATTTCGCTAGAGTTATGATCATGTTCTCATGTTATGATAATGACTTGGATTTTGAGTATGATGAATGAGTATGTGCTACGTGCAAGCATGATTATCCCATTCCCGTATCGTCCCCATGGCTTGAGTCTCAAGTCCTTAAATCCCTAGAACTTATATGCTACGTGTTTAGCTTCCGCGTTTTCGAACAGATGATGTGTGTAATGATGCTATGATAGCTTGATTGAGGGTCTTCGAGTCCTCTTTCGCCATGTCACATCTAGGCCCCCTATTCGAGTCGTGATAATGTTATGTATGAATCATGCTATGGTAGGTATCTATTGAGGTTGTCCCCAAGTCCTTATCCTATGTTGTGTTATATGATGTATGGAAAGTTGATGAAAGTCCTAAGTCTCTATTTTCCCCCATAGAGTGTTTCCCATGCTCCTTTACCCTTAGGCTTACTTGTTGAAGTTATGTGATGGCAATTCCATGCCCCTATTCCCATAGATTGTATGCTACTTTTCCTACCCCTTAGTATTGAGTGTTAATGCTTATTTTCTGATTCCTAACCAATGATGTGCTTAATTATGCTATGGGGCTTGTTTGGGTACTTTTGGGTTCCCATTCCTAACCAATGATGTGCTTAATCACTTGCGCTCACTTATAAATCATGTAATTCTTTATAATTCATGCATAAATAGTTATAATAATCCTTTAGTAATCATAATTCAATCATTTGGAATGCCATCATAAAAAACTCATAGAAATCCATTCTTAAATTTTGAGGAAAAGAAGATTTGAGTTGGGCTTCATGGATCAATATAGTCCATGAATGAAGCCCTACATACCTCAAGCAAACTCCTAAAAAATTGAGATGAATAGACCTTGAAATTCTTAGAAAAAGCTTGAAACCCTAGCTTCAATGGAGTCCTTGCTTAGAGAGAGAAAATTTGAGAATGTGAAAGATGATTTTTGAGAGTGAATGAATTAAAATAGTTTAGGAATAGGTTTTATAGGATTTGAGGTGGTTAAGTTAGTTAGGAGGGTAAAAATGGCGTAGTTTAGGATTTCAATGGATCAAAAATGACCAAAAACGCCTTTCATCTAAAAATTATTGGACCCATCTACGAGCCATAATTTACGAGCCATGGATCAGAGTATGAGTCGTACTTGCCTTCGCTCTTTGAGTGTCACAATATTTTAGCTTCTAGAAATTGCACCTTCAAACCACAATCCTATAATACAGTTTGTAGTTCCTTTACAAGCCGTAGATACCCTTTGTAGAAACCTCCTAGACTTACAAAAACTTTCGCCCTTTTAGGGTCCCATTTACAAACCATATTTCTTAGTATGATTCATAGAGTCCCTCATACAATGACTTCCAGTGACACAAATTTTTACTATCTTCTGGGCGTCGAACCATGAAGCATGTCTACGACCCATGGTTCAATCCACGAGCTGTAGTTTGGCTTGTAATACAAGCCAAATTCTAAATTTTTCTGCAACATTTCCTTTCTTCAGGTTTTTTAACATGTAAGGTGTTACACCCAAGAGGTCCTCAAGTTGAACACTGAGCTCCCGAAGCTCCACAGGAACCATTCAATAGGGTAGGATGAATATGGGCTTAGTACCATGCTCTAAATATATGGAAAATCAATGTCTCTCTCCAGAGGTAGGCCAAACAGATCTGCAGGAAACACATCAAGGAACTCTTAGACCGCAAGTGTAGAATCAATAAAAACATGTTCACTAGAAACATCATGAACATAAGCTAAATAAGTTAAACACCCCAAGAAAACTAAATTTTGGGCCTGCCTAGAAGATATAATCCCCCATCGGTGTGCGGCTACAAATACCCTATTACAAGACCAGGGGATTACTAGGAAAGGCTAAAGTAATAGTCCTGACATAGAATTCCTAGACCCCATGATGAGAACATAACTAGTCTATGCCTAAAATAACATCAAAATCTAACATTTCAATCAAAATAAGATCAGCCTGCGTATCATTCCCCTGATTAGTCACCACACAGGATCTACACACTTGATCAACTACTAAAGAATCCCATACAGGGGTAGAAATATGTAGTGGCACCTCTAGTAACCCGAATCAAAAGCTAAATAGGGAGAAAAGTATGAAGATACATAAGAGATAGTAGAACCTAGATCAAATAAGGTTGAAGCATCCTGCTGACATAATAGAATGGTACTTGTGATCACATCATCTGACGCCTCAGCCTCGGCCCTACCTGGGGCAACATAAAAGTGGCCCTATTGGCCTCCCTCTCAGTCCTCTATCCTACCATCAGTCCTGCCTCCCCGGGGACCTCCCCAATACTCTTCTAACTACCATTATAGCCCTGTCCTATGCCCCCGACTCCAGGTGGAAGTGATATCATTGACAATGGTCTAGATCTGATGGGGAAGTCTCTAGACTAGTGGCTAGGGAAACACAATCATATAAACCTTGGCCTGAATTCCCTAAATTACCTCATTTGTAAGGTAAAAGGAGCGGACCTTTTTCCCCTTGAACTCTGACCTGTGCTGGAACCCCTTAATGGGGCTGACTACCCTTAGTTGTTGGTAAGGATGCTTGAACTAATTGACGAGGATAATCTTGATTATATGTATCACATGAAAACCTCTAGTGGGGTCTGCCATATCTATCTTGGCCCCTACACTAGGACCTACTAAAGCTTCCTGGTGTTTGACCCACTTATTGTTGCCCCCCTTGGGCCTCACAATGAATAAGCTTTATAGTAGGAGTGTGATCAACAATATTAAGGAATGCGTGGCTCGCAAAAACTAAGTGTTCTATACCTAAACTCAACTAGGGTCTCAACCCATGCAAAACAAATATCACTCTCTCCTCTTCAGTAAACAAAATGATTTTAATGATGTTTTGACATGAGTTTTGAATGATTTATGATATGATGCATGATCTCTTGAGTTTTGGTCAGCATGTCTCTTGTTTTGTGGTTGATGTCCTCATGTCCTAGTCTTAGCTCATTCGAGGATGAATATTCCCAAGAGGGAATGATGTAACGACCCAAATATTTTCGAAAACTCTTTATGGTTGGTCTTGTATGAAGGTATAATGGTCATGGTTGAGTTTTGGTAGCTTCGGGTTGAGTTTAAGTGGCCGAACGCAAAACGGATCATTTGGTGGCCTAGAGAGGTCGTTTGGACAGTAGACTTTGAGCTATCATAACTTTTGATACGGGTTGAACCGTATGGGATGCTAGATATCAAATTGTATTTATTTGAGCTATCTTCAAAACACA
Source organism: Solanum aculeatissimum (assembly GCA_038996855.1). Lineage (NCBI taxonomy): Eukaryota > Viridiplantae > Streptophyta > Magnoliopsida > Solanales > Solanaceae > Solanum > Solanum aculeatissimum. The sequence continues at coordinate 17,698 of JBCEWC010007229.1, read as the reverse complement.
ACTGGTTTCTCTCAATTTAGAGTTTGGATGAGGAAGTTATTGCCTAAATAGTAGGACTGCCTGAAATTCGGAAGACATTGGAGATAGGCCCCGGAAAGGGGCCAAGGCAAGGGAGACGGTCCGTGAAACTTCTCACAGTTTGTGTGGGACCCATGTGGAGGTCCGGTGAGCTAGGGGTTACCAAGAACCACCCTATAAGATAAGTCTTGGGCCACGGACCACCAAACGGTTCGTTAGCCAATTGACAGGCCGTGAGGTGTAACGTCAAGTGTTCCAGTGGCTTGGCTTGGCTTGGGAGTTGATTCCTGGGACAAGTGTGGCTCTACGGACCAGTACAAGGTCCGTGTGAAGCCACACGGTCCATGAAACCTCCCGTCAAGTGGTCCAGAAATTTCTCCGAGAGTTCGCGTTGAAAATTTGGCTAAGTGTATTATGATGGGCAGTTGAACGGCTAGTGGCATGATAAACGGCCACTGTAGCCTACCTTGAGGCTGTGTTGGCAGTTTAAAGTCTATTTTATTAAGGTATTTTTGGGATTTAATTAATTTCTAAGCCTCTTTTAATTCCCCTAAGGTCCCCAAATCCCTAAGGAACATTACATAAACCATATACTTTCACTCAAAACACTCTCAAGACTCCATTGATTTCTCTCAAGCTTCTTTGCCACCATTGTTGAGGATTTGAAGAAAATTTTGGGACCACACTTTATTCTTAGATCTCCATCAAATTCCATTGCTTGGCTACGAGGTATGTGGGATTTAAATTCATGGATTCTTCCATCCATGAAGCCTAAGAACCCAAATCTTTAAATTGTGATTTTTTATGTTTTACTTAGTTATGGGTTCTTTTGAATTCACAAAACTCTCTTGACGTTTGGTGTTCGTTGTAAACTTTAGGTTACTTCATTGTGAATCTACTCTTGAAACTTATGATTTACACCATTAAAGTATAACGAACTAGTATTCTATGTGTTTGTCTTGAAATTTGATGCATGGGTAAGTTTGGTCGGGTTTTACTTTGAAATTTGCATATGAAATTGATGAAGTAAAGTTTGAATTGCAAATTAAAGTTTTGAATTCTGTTACCCATGCTTTGATGCATTGATTCATGCATTGCATTGGATAAGATTTTGATGAAATTCTTGTCTTAGAGATACTTTTGATATGAATTAGGATATGCCTAGGCTTGTGATCATAATGTCTCTTTGATTGACTCTATGAGTCATTTCGGTGCTTGCACCGTTTGTTTTGGTTTGTGATTTTGTAAATGAGCTACATCCTATTGCATTGGTTTTGAATGATTTGGAAACTCTTGATTTGGTTTGAAGTCTCTTGTGTTGAAACATTTGATTTTGGAAAAACTATGTTCAAATGATGCATGATTTTAAAAGTATGGTTAGTTTTGGGTTTTAAAAGACATTGGTATGTATATATGTATTCCTGTGGGATCCGACTTAGTACCGAGGGATTGGGCATTCACCCTTTCCGTCAAACCATGTGCCACCATGGGATTGCCTCAAATCGGGAGCTTTGTTTTGATACCCCTTGTTTAAGAGAGTTTTGGGATCTACTTGGCAAGTAGTCCATTCCAAGTGGTAGCTTGCTTGGTCCTACTTTGAGTTGGTTGAGGTTAAATCCCCGAAATTATAATATTGATTGGTTTCATTTCATGCATCATGGCATGAACATCTTGTTATATATCTTCCATTGGCTAAGTGTATTCCTTTCAATCCAAGTGTCCCCTTGTCATATCATTGTCATACTTCCATGTCATCTGCATTGCATGCCTGCATACTTAGTGCTTTATTGTGCTAACTTATACTTTGTCTACATGTTTTAATCATGTAGGTGCAGGTGTTGAGTACTATATACCTACCGACGAGCTTTGATCTTGAAACTATTTGTTAGTAGTGAGCCCTTCTTCCAAGGGCAATAGCCATCTTTCCTCTAGCCATTAGTAGTTTACTTCTATTTTAGTTTGACTTTTGAGGGTGATCCCAGACTTGTCGTGGCCCCCATCACATCATTAGAGGCATGTGTTGGACCTTTGACACTCTTGTTGTGTTATGTGTTGACTAGTTAACTTTGACTTTGTATTTGTATATCGTATGAACGACTTAAGTTTGGTATTTGACAGTGTTTTAAATGTTGAGTTTGTTATTGAGAATTTCGAACTTATTGAAATATGTGCTATGCTTCTGCATTTTTAGAGCCAATGATGAGTTTTGATGCTATGATGGCTTGATCGAGAGCCTTCAGGTTCTCCTTCACCATGTCACATCTAGACTCCCTAACCGGGTCATGACAAGTAAGGGTTAGTAAAGAGACATCACGAAAACTGATCAAGTAATGTGATGAAATTCACCTATCCACCAGATCAAGAGTTTAGGAGAAGATAGCTTACTGTCCAGTACCTACACACCAGAAAAGAGTTGCAAGTATCCGAGAGTACTTAATTAGGGAGTCATGGGGAACACATATCCCTAGTTTACTTTTCTCTTGATTTCAAACACGTGCATTTTTAGTTTAAAATTTACACATATCCCTATTTTCTAGGAGATAGTAGGTTAATCGATTCACTTTACAAGTTGTGCTAATTCGGAGTCTACCATATTCTTCGTGGGAAAGATCCTAACCATTGTTAGGTTAAATAATTAATTATGACCGCTTTCAACCTCCAAGTAAAGATGTGTGCTGAGCGTTATCGTCAGAGTCCAGCAACACTCACGCTCAATAAGATATCCAATCAATACACTAGTAAAGACCATATGTTTGCCCTTATTTTCACTACCTTGACTTTCGAATGACCTTTTAAGGATCACTATAGGAATTTTTTGGTGTATCGTAGGCTCGGGCTAGGGTGAGGTACATTAAGGATCAAAGCGACTAATTTTCCCATCCAAGACGCTACTTTGGATTAGCCCTCTACTTTCGGCCCTCCAAACTCTTATTGCCCCTATTCTTTCAACTTTCTTTACCATTGGGAGTGATTTCCATTTTCATTCATTCTTTTTTATATTTTCTTTTTCGCTCTTTTGTTTTACTCACGAGCAAACCCCATTCTTTTCTTCTCTCTTTTCCTTACTTGACTTTTTTCATACCTTAACTTTTCTGCATTTTTTATAGTACCCACACTCAACTTATGTTTTTTGCCTGAGTTGAGGTGCATAATATCTTTTAGAGGACCAGGGCCAATATAAGTCATCCTCAACTTAGACTTTTGGACTAGGCTGAGGTTCACAATGTTCTTGGAGAGACCAGGGCCAAAGAAAAGATTTGCAGATAGATTGGGAAGGTAGGTTGGGTGATTACAAAGAAAAGGTCTACTTAGACTCAACTTTTGGTTCAAAGGGAATAATTTCATTTTATTGGTCAATTATAGTTTGAGTGACTTCATAAAAAATCTGGCCTAAGATCCTATCTTAATCCAATTATTCAATTGATTTAGTGGGACTAACCAGGAAACTTCTAGCTCATAAGATCATCAATCGAATTAGACAAAGAAGCCCACACGCACATGGCACATATCCAACACTATTCAACACCAACCAACAAAATCATGCTTCATTCATAAAAATGCTAACTATACAATGTATACAATGCTTTTCAAAGAATAACACAATTTAGCTAGGTCGGGATGCGTGCACATACAAGTTCTTTGAAAATATTTTAAATTGAGGCATTTTTTACAAAAATTATAAGTTATTGTAAATTCCTATAAACACTTATATTTACACAAACAAACAACCTAAACATGTAAGAAAAGAAACATGGAAATAAAAACTCCTCGAGGTTCAGGATACCCTACTCCCCACCAAAATTTTATGCATTGTCCCTAATGCAATCAAACTAGAGTATAAAACAAGGGAAGTGATCATACCTATGATAGTCTAGGCATCAGTAGTAGTGTACCTAATTACTCAGACTTTATCAAGTATCCTCATGTGTTTCATCCCATTTAGTGCCTGATTTATTGTTGCGGCAAAACATACCAAAAGCCACAATTAATTTTCAATTAGAGGATTTCTATTAGTGTCACTACATAGGGCACCATTCCTCATTTAATTCATTGCTTCTAAAAGTTAGCCCATTTGTTGCTCCAAGTGATTGATTGAGGTTGAGTGTGACTTAAACACCTGATTCATTCTTGACACATCATTCTTTAGCTCTTTGACTCCAGCTTCAGTCAAATTAACTTTCTCAAGCACCTTTGTCAAAATCTTGGCCAACCGAGAGTTTCTCGACCCAGTTCTGGTCTTATCTTTAATTTTGAGATGTAAATATTCTTTATTTCAATAATTTCTATAATTATCTCTTTGCCACCAATTTTCTTGATCATTGTTGTCCCCTCTATCATAGTACCTATCCCGTTGATAGTTCTGACCTTTTTTCCCAGAGTTGTAAGTTTGAAAACTCTCTTATTTGTCACAAACTTAGCATTCTCATGAAAGTTGAATCCTGGCTCATCATACCTTTCACTTTTTCTCATTCTCCACCCAATAGCCTCTTAGTCAGCAAGTCAATCTGTGTCTGCATGTAAGCCATATCTTGGTCCCGCTCTTCCTCTTTCTTCCTTTGCTCTATAGTCATCTCAAAAATAAACCTAGCACAGTCCCCATCTTTGGTGTACCAAGCCCTGTTGTTCTTCGCAACTTGAACAAAATTTACAATGATATTCAAGAATGTTCTGGCCATATATGATCCTCCACATGTTGCATCAATTATTGGTTTGGTCACAAAGTTACAGGACTTGTAGAAGATCTCCTTCAAGTGCTCATCTGTAAGATTGTGGTTGAGACATTGTTTGAGCTTCTGCCTGAATCTTTCCCATGTCTCATATAGTGCTTCGGTTGGCAGCTACTACTAGGCCCCAATTTATGTCGCTCAAGCCATACTTTTTTTTACGTAAAATGGTCGTTGTTAAGTAATTAACCTAATCGAGGTTAGGGTTGATCCCTCAGGTATATTGTAGACTCAAGAATTAATTCAATGTACGTTGGGATTGATTACCCTACTTATCTCCCAGGAAAAGGGGGTTTTGTAATGTAAAATTAACTAAACTAAATTAATGCAGGTAATGATAAATTAGTAGAAGAGCTAACTAGGGTGATGTGTTCTCTATGAATCCCTAACTGGGTATTATCGGATAAATGCAACCTTTTCTAGTGTGTAGGTGTAGGATAGTAAGTTAGGTTCACCTAAACCTTTGATCTAACAAATAGGTAAATTCATCCCAGAATTTGATTCGTCTTCATGATGTGGCATTACTAACACTTACTTTTATCCCAGTATAACTTCCCCTTGATTTGATTCGGTTGATTAGACGAGAACATCTCAATCGAATCCTGTTAATTACCTCTTTTCCTATTCATTAGTTCCTTGATCCAACAAATAACACTAGGCAAGTTCTAACGTAGGCCTCCATTAAAAAATAGTTAAAGTGAAGAGGATTAATTAATACAACCTAACACACCTTCCAAGACTAACAAAATATCTGATTTTATCTAGTTAGTTTATCATAGTTCCCACAACCCTAAGTATGGATCTAGCTATTCATGATCAATATAAATGCAGAAATTATGAAGTAGAGTGAAATAATTGAGCACTTACATAGATGAATTAAGAAAATAAAATTCAACTCTTCAATTAGAATCACAAGGTTGAATAAAGAACACACACTAATGTTTTTTCTCTCAAAATACGATAAATCCTAAGTATATCCTCTAAAACCATGCTCAAACTTCGTGACTGCTGGAAACTTAATAAAAATTAACCTAAAAACCTATTTATGGTGTAAAATATAAAACCAAAATGGAATAGGAAAACTGTGTCGGCACTATATATGGACAATTTCACAGCTCGTGCTTCACTCTAAGGCTAGTACATCAGGGTTTTGTGGATTGCAACTGAAATCTAGAGGCTACTTTTATGAGACCTGTCCACGGATTCTGTAAGATTGTATGGCTTCTGAGAGGTTTCGTCTAATAACTTTTCGAAACTTCTCCACTTTCTGATCATCATGGCACGAACATACTCTACAACTCGTGGATCATTTTAAGACGCATTTGCTTACCTCGTAGAGTTTACTTCAGAAATTCACCCTTCACTGAAATTTGATACGGGACCCCTTGTACGGCTCATGAACCGTTCCATGACCCAAAAAGGGTTTTGTGGATCATCAAATTCTGTTATTTCAGCCAACTTTGTCCTGAAATTACGCAAACACTGAAATCCTACAAAACAAATATAAAACATAATCAAATCTACTAACATCACTTTGAGAACACACAAAATTCCAAGTTTTAAGCATCAAAAGTGTTGCATTTCGGTAGCACATTAACACCCTCAATTGAAAATTATTGCTTGTCCTCAAGCAATGGACTTAATCTAGATAAGCAGTACAGAGACACAAAGACCTCAACCTAATGACACAGACTATATAAATATCTAACACAGATACCCACACCTTAATTCAAATACACATCAGATAGCTATCCAGTAAACTAACACAGACCAATACATCCAACAGTGCAACTATGATAAGATATGCAACCATAAATAAGCAAGAATCACTGACTTAGTCAGATATAAGCAATCCAATGTTAATGCCCTCACTAAAAGAAGTCCCATTCCTCACTCAGAATGATATTTTCAAATTCAGTACTTGGGATAATACTACAACACTGACTCTCACAAATGACTTTCAAATAATATGACCAATACCATAGGCTTCCCCTATACTCATGGCTGACACCTTCAAGTAGTTGGACTAGGATCACTTTAGGACTTTCCAAGCTTATAATGTAGGTGCAGGAGGCTTTGGTATGATACTTGAGTCAACCATCAACAATCTCATTTTAGTCAGGGTAGGGGTTGCCAAACCAAGTTTCTTGAAGATAACAAGGGGTATCACATTTATTATGGCATCGAGATCACACAATTCCCTTGCGAACACCACATCTCCTATGGTCCAGGGAATGGTGAATGCTCCTGGGTCTTCTTAATTCTGCACCAAGGGCCAAGTGGAAATTGCACTGCAGTGTTGGAACTCTTCTGAGAATTTTGTGCTTACAGTATGCTTCTTTGGAACCAGATCCTTCATAAACTTCACATACCCATGCATATTTTCCAATGCATCAATTAACATGATGGTTATAGAGATTTTCTTCAACATGGAGAGAAAGTGTTTGAACTTACCTTCCTACTCCTTTTTATTTAATCTTTGAAGGAAGGGAGAAGGAGGACAAGGAATGGGTCTCAACTGTTTTAGCGCTGCATCGCTTTCCTCATTCTCAACACGATCATCCCCAATCTCAGTCTACCTGTTCACAACACTCTCATCACAAACATCTCTATCATCCAACGACATTAGGGGATCAATGGTCTGCTTCCCACTACAAGTTGTGATTTCCATACACTTTCCCTTATTTTTAGGATTTTGCACTGTGTTACTTGGCAGCGTACCTTTCTGGCATTGGTTCAATTGGGTAGATATTTAGCCGAACTATTTCTCTAACTACTTATATGTTATAGAATAAGACTCAATTTTCTGATTAATGATGTAGATGTCAGACTTTTTCCCTTTTAATGTTTCATCCTATGCATCAACTTTCTTCAACAATCAGTCAAACATCTCCTCAATGCGAGAGGAACCAGCTCTAGAATCTCAATTGTGCGGTGGAATGTATGGAACACTTCTGAATCCATATTTGCGATCCCACCCAGCATCTCTATCTGTACCCCTATTCTTATCATAATAGCCTCCTTTATTGTTGTCTATGAAGGCACCATTGATGTCGCTCAAGTCACACCTCCTTTTTTAGGTAAATTGATCATCAAGTAAATAACCTAAGCGAGGTTAGGATCATTCCCATGAGGAATATGGTAGACTCCAGAATCAATTCAATGCACCTTGAGAATGATTAACCTACTTATCTCTAGAGGAAAGGGGGGTTTGAAAATAAAAATTTAAATTAAACTAAATGAATATAAGTAATGAACGATCAGTGGAAGAGCTAACTAGGGTGAAGTGTTCCCCATGAATCCCTAACTTGGTAATATCGGACGCATCCAGTTCTTTTTCGATGTGTAGGTGTAGGACAATAGGTTAGGTTCACCTAAGTCTTTGATCCATCAAATAGGTAAATTTCACCTCAGAAATTGATCTGTCTCTGTGGTGTGACACTACTAACCCTTACTTTAATCTTAGTACAACCTCTCATTAATCCGGTTAGGTTGATTAGACTAGAAAAAGCTCAATTGTTCATGTTAATTACCTATTTTCCTACTCATCATTTCCTTGATACGACAAGTGATACTAGGTGATTTCTAATGTTGGCCACCATTGAAAATCAATTAAAGTGAAAAGAATAATTAAGCCTAACACACCTTTCAAGAATTACACGTTAACTGATTTTATCTTGTTAGTTTTTTGTGGTTTCCACAACCTTAGTTGTGGATTCAGCTATGTATTTTCAGTGTAAATGCAGAGATTATGATATAGAAGAACATAATTAAGTACGCAGATGATATTGAAACAAACATCCAACTCTTTAATAAGAATTATGAGTTTGAATCAAGAATACACAATGTATGATAAATCTGAAGTGTATTCACTAAAGCAAGGTTCAAACTTCGTTCTCTCTACCTACTTAACAAAAAATAACATAAAAACCTATTTCTAAAAAGTAAAACACAAAACTAAAACAAACTAAGAAAACTATGTCAGCACTCCTCACGGAACCTATTTACGGCTCGTAAACCACTTCATCGTTGGTACATCGGGGTTTCGTAGATTCTGGCAATGTTTAAGAGTTAGCTTCTATGAAATCATTCCATGGCCCATGTAAGATTCTACAGCCCGTGGAAGGTCTCGTCTGATGACTTTTTAGCATGTCTCCTTTTTTTTATCCTCTGGGCTCGACCATCACTCTACGACTCATTTAACATTGTACGGCTCGAGGATCCTCATCGTAGAGTTAACTTCAACTTTGCACCACTCTCTGGAACTTTATACGAAACCCTCTCCATGACTGGTAGAGGGTTCCATGGAAACCCAAAACCAAGCAACTTCAGCATATTTCTCCCAAAACTTTGCCAACACTGTAATCCTGCAAAGTAAACACAAAATCACAATCAAACCTACTAACATCGCATTGAGAACACATAAAATTTTAAGTTTTAAGCATCAGAAGTATTGCATTTCGGCAGCACATCCACACCCTCAACTTAAAATTGTTACTTTTCCTCAAGAGACGGACTGAATCTATATAAGCAGTATAGTAGCATACAAACTCGAATGCAATGACACAAACTCAATCAAAATCCAACACAGACACCTACACCATATTTCAACCTCAAATCAGATAGCAATCCAGCAAAGCAACACAAATCAATATGCCCAACAGTGCAACCATGACAACTCCTACTATTATAAATAAGCATCAATCACCGAATTAGTCAGACATCAATAATGCAATGCAAGTTCCTTCACAAAAAGAAGTCTCATTTTCCCTCTTAGTATAAAATTTTCACAGTTAATGCTCAGGATGATACTACATCACTCTCGCTTACAAAAGACATTCAGATATCATGGTCAATACCATATGTTTGCCCCTATACTAATGACTAACACATTCAACTAGTTTAGTTAGGATCACTTTAGGACTTGCTAGGCTTGTAACATAGGCTCAGGGGGCTTTGGTATGATATTTTTTAAACATAGTGACTAATAGCCCTTCTTGACACTGCGTTTTCTACACTTTCGCCCTACCCAACCTATATTTTAATTGATTCTTCCTTTTTCTCCTATTTCAAACCTTTTAGGCTGCCTATTTTTCACTCTTTGCATAGTGCCTTTATTTTTAAGATCCTTTTTCTCATTAGCACACTAATTAGGAACTTCTTCATTTTTTTTCTTTCTTTGGCACCTTATTCCCTATTTTCCTCCCTTTTTGCAACACTAATTTTCCCTCCCATTTTTATGACTTTTTTCCTTACTAGCCATCCTCAACTTAGGCTTTTAGCCTAGGTTAAGGTGCACATTATCCATCCTTCGAACTAGGGAGACATTTGGTAGCCACCCTCAACTTAGGCGTTTTGCCTCAATCAAGGTGCACAATGTTCAAGGAAGGAACAGGGCCAATTTTAGGATTTAATCATGAATTTGGGTAAGGTTTCTTAGGTATTTACAAGCAAGAGGTCAATTTTAGGCTCAAATACAGGGATCAAGGGATACATAGCACATTTGGTCGGTTATTTTTAGGCTAACTAGACTATTACGAACAATGGCCTAAGATCTTTTCCTAACCAACTAATCTACAACATAAATTATAGTAATAGGGCAAGTTATTAATTGAAACATAGTATTGAATCATGCAATTAAGCTCAACACTACTTTACATATTAATATAGACTATCATATCATGCTTTTTATCACAATTTAGCCTAACTTATCAGAACAAGCACTGTCGGACAACTAATCATGCAAGGTTGCTATCAAAACTAACTAAACAAAAAAGAATTTGGTGGGTACCATTCTCAACAAAAACATAACTATGTCATAGATATAAGTACTGAATACTACTAATACTACCTAAACATCGTAAACATATTGGTTCAACAGAAAAATAAATATCCACAATGAAAAAGAACACAGGAAAGAAAACCCTTTGGATCAAACATTGGGATACTTATAGGCCAAGGCTACTCAGACTTCACTGAGTCCTATAACTACCCACACCCCATCAAAAAGGTTGTGCATTGTCCCCAATGTGCACACAATACCAAAAGTAAAGAACATGGGTCAAAAAAACATATATGGGCGTCGAATTCACTCATCTCAAGATTGTCCACCCTCCATATGCCTGGTGGACTCCTCACTAGTAGGAGCTTGTCCTGAGGGCTAGCACCCCTCTCTCTCTCACGATCGCGAGCTAGCTGTATCTCGTCATCCTACCTCGATTTCATGTGGGCAAGCTCCTACTCCTACTCCTCTATTAGCCCTATCTCAAAGCGTACAACATCAACATCATCCATGCAGGACCTCTAAGTGGCTCCTTTGGAGCAAACAAGTTGACCATCAGCTTATATGGAAAGGCCAGTGGGACATCAACAAGGGCAGCCAGTGTTGCACTCATTTTGGCCCAGAGCTGCAAAAGCTCCATCTGGATGGCCGTCAAATCTAAAGGCCTTATTATACTGAGGCTCTGTTTGACCCAACTCTCAAATGCCTCTATGCGGGCATCCATGGGATTGAGATTCTGCCTAATAACTGTAATAGTGAATGCCTGCATGTGGGTCTTTGCCTTAGAGATAACCTTGCAGACCTAGGGGCTCAACTGCTGCAATAACTGAGTTAGTTATGACTCAGTGCGGGCTTGAAATGTTAGCGTAGACACAGAGGCAATGCCTATGAGTACTGAAGTAGATACAAATGTTGCTAGAATAAGAATATCAGTAGCGGGCCCCCTCTCCACATTGGTCTCAGCCTATGGGGCCCCCTCGGTAGTAGGTGCAGTAATAGGAGTAGTAGACAGCTCAAGTAGTGGCATTAGAGTGAACATCTCTGGCATAGGAACCTGATGCCTCAGTGCTCACCGGAGTGTGACCAGATTGTCATTAGCCTTGATTAGACTAGAATCAAGTGTATGCTGAACCTCTATAAGAATATTCAGGTGATGAATAACATCTACCCCCAACGCTAAGCATAGTCAGTAAATCAGTCATGAGAAAGGGATGGTCGTGGACCTCTTTAGGGTCGCATCGTGGATCTACTATAAAATAAGGGCCATCCAGTCAATATTGTATCCAACTAGGATGCTAGCTACTAGAATAGCATGGTCCGGCATGATTTTATTATCTAAAAGTGTCATCCAGATACAAGAACGACCACTGCCCACCAGAACTTAGCAGGGAAACTGAGGGTAGCCTTAACTATAGGCTCTGCTAACGTAGTGATAGGGTTAAGATCCTCTATTGCTATATGGACAGTAACTATTCTCATTAGAGTGCTATGCGCTTTGGGTCCCTCATCACGCCCAAGTCTCGAGTCTGCCCCACTTTGTGGTCAAACTCAATTATGGATTTGGGGGCTGAGAACTCAGGCCCAAACAACATCGAGTGGATGGTATCCTCTAAGATGTGCACCTGTCGGCCGCTCATCATCACCTCCTCCAATCTCAACTGGATGAGAGGCTTCTTCCCCTTGGAAAGAGATCTACGTAATATGGCAGTATAGGAGGCAAAGAACTCTCACACCAATATCGGTGAGTACCTCCCTACTGGTTGTGCCAACCACTTGAGCCTGTAGCAAACTATAGTGTCCTCGAGCCCTGGAAACTATTGAGTCCTATAGTAATGACTCATGGATCCTCGAAGATAGAATTAGTAGGTTGCCTCACTCATTCCTTTGTAGATCCTCCTCATATATGGCTCACATGCCCCCAGCGTACCATTTGTTGGCTCAGGCGTCTGGTGATGTATCTGATACTCAGGGGCCTAAAAGAGGTCATCTGTATACTTCTACTGACCTAGTCACCTCTCTCATCAGACTGAGGAGGGTGGACCACGATCACTTGTGTGGTAGCTTTCCTAGTGGTAGGCCAAGTCTGTCATGGCTCGGCGTCTGGATTCAAATGAATGTTGAGCTCCTCTACATATCTACTAGACTCGGGGGCATGCTCAGAATTAGTGGGCTTGTCACACAGGCGATCCCTTATAGCTTTGATAGATCTTCCTTGGTTGTGGAGCCATGGTACCTACAAAACCATATTCATGAAACCAATTAGTCCCACGAATTTGAAATCAAAAACAAGAATCAAAACTAGACAGGAACAAGAAGGGAATACGATAGCCTTTTCATGAGTCGTAGAGTGATCTACGAGTAGTAAAGGCTCTTACAGATGCAGTGTTCAACAATTTTAAGTTACTAAAATAGTCTACAAGACTAGGTACGACTAATGGAATAGTCTACGAGTTATAGACTAGGTCATAGAAGGGATCCCAGATTAGGTATCACACAGGTAGGACTATACGAGACCTATTTAGCAGTCGTGGAACAATCTATGACTCGTAGAAGGTCACGTCTGATGAAATATCAAAAACATTAGTTTCTTAAACTTTTCATAAAGGGTACTATGGCTCGTGGAATGTTCCACGGGCCTTAGAAAAGCCTCGTAAACTTCTTTCCAGAATATGAATTTATTGCCAAGTCCATTATACAAGTCCTCAAATGACCAATTTTCAATAATTTAAAAAACATCAAGGAAAACACACATACCCCACATAGTTTTCACATCCAATCCCTATCTCTACATGTATTTTACTTAAAAACAACCCAATCTCAAATGGATAGCTTGTTGACTGACACCAAAATTTTAGAAGACTAACACATAACCACAAAGTTCATGATATGCTGAATTGAATCTTCAGTTGTAGCTCTGCTGAAAAATTCCTTCAAGGTTAGCATTTGAAGCATAGTTCTAGTGATGGTAAATTTGACACCTGCGGGCAAAGAGGGAAGGACTATTGCCTCTGTAGCTCCAACACCATCATCATCATCATTCACTACTTGTGGTTGTTCAGGGACGAGCAACCTAGGTGCATGTTGCTGCTGCAGAGGTGGTCCTGGTAGCACTCCATCATTATTTTGATCATTCAAACCTAGGGTGTCATTACACCTATTATCAGGATTCCAAGCTAACTCTCTTTGCCTTTGTGCTTCACGATCTTGTGCATTCATCCTCCTAATCGATCTTTGCAGCTCAAGGTCGTAGGGAATCAATGTTACACCCTTACATCAGGTTGATAGTACACACTACTTTTTCCCTACACAGAAATAAACAAAAACAAAAAGTAAAATCAGGAAATAGAATTACAATTGAAAATGGAAAGCTAGTAGAATATTTCAAAGTAAACATACTCCTTCACAGAATATGGAAGATCGTTAGTAGTCTATTTACCAAAAATAGAGTAGGGGTCAATGCCATAGGGAATAGGTTGAAATAACTCTACTAGTTATACTATTCTAGTCGTTGGTTCTTTTTTCTAGAAAACAAACAAGAGTAGAAAAGTAAAAATGGGGGATTTTGATTAAAGATACTAACTACGACTATGAATGCAAACTAAATTAAGGCGTAGACAGTGTGATGATGACTAGGGTTGTGGTTCCCATGACATATAATTAATAAGAATTTAACATCGAGTTTATTATTCGTTATATCACATGCAAAATCTAACAAGTTGGGTAACTTCTAGTTCACCTGGTCCTTCCTAGAAATATGTCATTCATCTCCCGGTCTCAGAATATTTTCACTACTAACCCTCAATTTTGAATTTTTGAAAACTATCACCTCCCGATCTCAAGTTCATTAGATAAAAGCTAATCTCCAAGCCTAAGTATACCATCCCCTCCTGAGCTCAAGTGACTCAAACTTAGATTGATTATTTCTATCTCCCACTGTAATAACCTTTTCATAATCATTAATTTCCTCCCAAACAACTAACAAATATGGGCAAGTTCTCAATGTGTGCACTCATCAAGAAATACTTTTAAACAAAGAATATTACAATACATGCAATACAAGTCCCAATAAAACCTTACATTTTGCCTATTTTGTTAAGACGGCATGGTTCCCACAACCCTAGTTGTGGGTCTAGATAATCAAACTTGCAAGTTTTAGAACAAGAATCATGTTTAAATTCATGTTAAAATTACTTACAAGAGAAATTAAATCAATTTTTAAAGTCACATGATGAATCTGGGGACGAAAACTTTATTCCCAACTCCAAACGGTAACAACACGCAGAACTAAACATTAAGGAAATTAGCTATTGTCCAACAACATTTTTGAAGACAAGAAATCTGGAAAATTAATGTTTAAAACATAAAGAAACAGGCCTCCAAGTTGTGGGTACCATCCCTCTCAAATAAATAAAACCTAGTTCTATTTATAGTCTTAAAAGAATCCTAAAACTAGAAGGAAAAGTAAGTCAAAACTAAGTAGGAAAGGGAATCCTAAACTATGTTGGATTTCCAGTCGAGGCATGTTGCATGAGAGGTACCACGACCCGTGGTCATTTGCATGTGAAGTGATGGCTTCTGTGGTGCTATACTTCGTGTAAAATCTTTCCAACTCAAGCCTCCTTCACGCACACTTTCATGACTCGTGAAAGTGCACACGAGTCGTGGAAGGCACTCGTGAGACTTACCATGGCTTTTCTTATTTTCTTTTTATCTAGGAGTCTTGCATGAGCACCTTCACGACTCATGGAGTGCACCATGAGTCATGAAAGGGATAGTGGTGAGGTGTTTCAATATCATTCTTGGATGGTTCAACTGGACAAAAAGAATCATGATCAGTCAAGGACACCACGGGTCGTGAGCATCCCCATGCTGGGTTCGTTTGATCATTTTTGCGCCGTTTTGCCTTGTGTTATCTCGGAACATTTAGCTACTACTTTGACAATATTTTGCACCTTCAATTATGTTGCACCAATGTCCATAGATAGTGTAGACCTCCAAGCGTAACAATATCAACACATCTTGATTATTTCTCTGAGATAGCTTTTGATGGTTGCATTTTAATATTTGTTGTTACTTTGTGGTGAGTTTTCAGCATCCTAGCAGTCGACTCTCATGTTTCGTCCAATCATGCTCACCAGTGATTTCTCTTATGTAAAAGTGACTTTCCACCTCAAATCAATCCAATGTCTATAATTCCATTAGATTCTCGTTCTCCTACAATATAAATATAAAATGCATATTAAACTAACAAATGTGCTTAAGACCTTACAATAATTCTATGTATTAAGCTTCATAAAAATCTTATTTTCACGACTTATCAACACCCTCAACTTAGTATCATTGTTTGTCCTCAAGTGATGACCAAAACTAAAACATAACGATGCACAAATACAAGTGTTTAACATGATGTATATAACAACCCCTCGATCATCAAACTCATGCCCAAAATTAAACTTGCCATGTACTTACACTCAAAAAGACTCGCATAGATCAAGTTAAGCATTATACCATATTCAGTTGACCCAAATAAGCTCAAGAACAAAGATGAACTTGTCGTATTAGCAACCAAACAGTGCAAGAATGGTACCCTCACTACAAAGAAGTCTCACACACAATATATAAATGCAAAAAAGAGACTGAAATGCAGACACACATATACTCAAAAAGACATCCAATCAATACACAAGTAAAGACCATATGATTTCCCTTATTTTCACCACCTTGACTGTCGAATGACCTTTTTAGGATCACTAGGACTTTTTCGACTTGTATCGTAGGGTTTGGCTAGGGTGAGGTACATTTAGGATCAAAGTAACTAATTTTCTCCTCCAAGACACTACTTTTTCTTATTTCTCTACTTTGGGCCCTCCAAACTCTTATTGCCCCTATTCTTTCAACTTTCTTTGCCATAGGGAGTAATTTCCATTTTCATTTATTTTTTTCTTTCTTTTGTTTTTCTCTCTTTTATTTTACTCATGGTCACATCCCAATCTTTTTTCTCTGATTTCCTCACTTGACTCTTTTCATACCTTAACTTTTCTATATTTTTCATAATAGCCACCCTCAACTTAGGATTTTGATCTGAGTTGAGGTGCACAATGTCTTTTAGAGGAACAGGGCCAATATAAGCCACCCTCAACTTAGGCTTTTGGCCTAGGCTGAGGTTCACAATGTCCTTGGAGAGATCAGAGATAAAGTAAAAACCTATAGATAGATAGGGAAGAGAGGTTGGGTGATTACAATGAAAAGGCCTATTCAGACTCAACTTTTGGTTCAAAGAGAACAATTTTATTTGGTTGGTTAATTTTAGGCTGAGTGAATTCACAACAAAAATAGCCTAAGATCCTATCCTAATCCAATCATTCAATTGATTTAGTAGGACTAAATAGACAAGTTTTATCTCATAAGTGCATCAACGAAATTAGACCAATACGCTTACATGCACATGGGCACATGGCACATATCCTACACTATTCAGCACCAACCAACATAGTCATGCTTCATTCATAAAAATTCCAACTTTATAATTTATACAATGCTTTTCCAAGAATCAAACAAGTTAGTCAAGATGGGATGCATCCACATACAAGCTCGTTGAAAAAAAATTAAATTAGGGCATTTTTTACAAAAATTATGGGTTACTATAAACTCCTATAAACACTTATATTTACACAAACAAACAACCTAAACATGTAAGTTCTACTAGATAATACACCTTCAGAGAAAGGAAACATGGAAAGAAAAACTCTTTAGGGTTCAGGATGCCCCCACTCCCCACAAACATTTTATTTATTATCCCTACTGCATGTAAAACTAGAGTATAAAACAAGGGAAGTGACCATACCTGTGATGCCCTAGGCATCAGAAGTAGCGTACCTGATTACTCATACTTCATCAAGTATCCTCATGGGTTGCCTCTCATGTAGCGCTTAGTTTATTATCGTAGCACGACATACCCAAAGATACAATCAATAATTAGTCCGAGGATTTAGAATAGTGTCACTAGGTAGTGAACCTGTGAGACCTTGTGATTCTCGTCTTCCATAATATACATATTGTGGCATGTTATATAAGAAATATATGAATCTGGATAGAATCTAAGGGTAATAAGGCTTCAAGTAGGTGGTAATATCAAGGGATTAAAGTTTTAAGTCAAAGGAATTCCCTAAATGCA
>JBCEWC010007228.1:0-21724 GCA_038996855.1 Solanum aculeatissimum | reverse complement strand
AGAATTGCATCTGAAACGAAGTGCTTTTGACTGTATATTCACGCATTCCCTGTGGGATCGACCCCAACTCTAGTTGGATTCTATATTTGGTCAACGAACGCTTTGCATCTTAATTGAGGTGTAAATTTGGGCGTATCACACTCTCCACATGTTGATTTCTCCAAAGCAATTTAATCTAAGCCACATCCTTGTTGCGAAGCCACTTCACTTTTCTATCCAAAATTTCAAACGATATTTCCTCGTATGTCAAGTTCTCCTCAACCTCAACACCTTCTAAAGGTAAAATTGAACTAGGATCACTAACCAACTTCCTCAACATAGACACATGGAACACTGAGTGGATAGAACTTATGTACAAAGGCAAATCCAATCTATAAGCCACATTACCAATCCTCTCAACAATCTCATATGGGCCTACATACCAGGGACTTAAATTTCCCCTCTTGCCAAAATGCATTATATCCTTCATGGGTGAAACCTTCACATATACCCAATCACCAACACAAAACTCAAGGTTTCTCTTCCTAACATTCAAAAAAGACTTTTGGCGACTTTGAACCATTTTTAACCTTTCTCTAATCAACTTCACTTTTTCCATGGCCTCAATTACCAAATCTGGGCCTATCAAAGACATTTCACCCAACTCCAACCATTCCACCAGAGATCTACACCTTCTCCCATATAAAGCTTCAAACGGCGCCATACCAATGCTAGCATGAAAACTATTGTTGTAGGCAAACTCAATAAGCGGTAGATGATCATCCCAGTTTCCCCTGAATTCCAATAAATAAGCCCTCAATATATCCTCCAAAGTTTGAATTGTCCTCTCGGCTTGTCCATCGATTTGAGGATAAAAAACGTTACTCAACTTCACCTTAGTGCCAAGCCCTTTTTGAAACGATTTCCAAAAGTGAGAAGTAAATTGGGTACCATGATCCGATATGATAGACATAGGCTTGCAATCTAACCAATTCTTGAATATACAACCTTGCATAATTTTCGGCATTGACAAGTCTTGACCGGTAAGAAATGAGCCGACTTGGTCATCCGATCAACAACAACCCAAATAGAGTCAAATTGCTCTCAGGTATGGAGCAAACCAACCACAAAATTCATATTCACATCTTCCCACTTCCAAGTAGAAATCTCAATATTTTGAGCCAAACCGTCACGCCTTTCATGTTCCACTTTTACTTGTTGACAATTAGGGAACTCAGATACGAATTTCACTATGTCTTTCTTCATACCATGCCACCAATACATTTCTCTCAAATCTCGATACATTTTGGTAGATCCCGAATGTATAGAGTAACAAGAATTATGAGCTTCACTCATGATCACCTTTCTAAGGCCATCAACATCAGGAACACACAATCGATCTAGATACCAAAGCTTACCATATCCCCCTTGGGAGAAAACCTCTATCTCTTTTTCGGTAACCAATTTCTTCAACTCAACCAAAAAAGGATCTAGATCTTACTTTGCCTTGACATCAACAGTCACAAAAGACTCAGCCCCATTCTGAACATGAATGCCACCATAGTTGGAGTTGACTAATCTAACACCCAGCCTAGCCAAACGATGAACATCTTTGACTAACTCTTTATTTCCTTCATTAACATGGGACATACTTCCCATAGAAAACGTACTGAGAGCATCGACCATAACATTAGCCTTGTCGGGATGATATAAAACACTCATGTCGTAGTCTTTAAGTAGCTCCAACCACCTTTTTTGCCTAAAATTAAGATCTCTTTGGGTGAACACATATTGCAAACTCTTGTGATCGGTGAAGACATTAACATGAACCCCATACAAATAATGTCTCCATAACTTTAAAGCAAACACCACAGCCGCTAACTCAAGATCATGGTTTTGGTAATTCTGTTCATGCACTTTCAGTTGCCTTGATGCATAAGCTATCACCTTACCATGTTATATGAGAACACAACCCAACTCAATCCGAGAAGCATCACAATACACCACAAACCCATCTAAGCTATTCGGTAGAGTCAAAATAAGAGCTGATGTGAGTCGATCCTTCAAAGTATGAAAACTCTTCTTGCACTCATCCGACCATACAAACTTAGCCTTCTTCTGAGTCAACTTAGTCAATGGGGATGCAATGGATGAAAATACTTGAACAAACCTTCGATAATAACTAGCCAACCTAAGAAAACTATGAATATCAGGAGAATTCAATGGTCTAGGCCAATTTTTCATGGCCTCGGTCTTCTTCGAGTCAACTTTAATACTATCACTGGATACCACATGACCAAGGAAGACTACTTCACCCAACCAGAACTCACATTTACTGAACTTGGCAAACAATTGCTTCTCTCTCAAAGTCTGAAAAACCAACCTCAAATGATCCATATGCTCCCGCTTACTTCGGGAGTAAATTAGAATATGATCAATGAAAACAATCACAAAAATATTAAGAAAAGGCTTGAACACCCTATTCATAAGGTCTATAAATACCGCTGGAACATTAGTCAAACCGAATGATATCACCACGAATTCAAAATGACCATACCTAGTCCAAAAAATAGTTTTAGGAATATCACACTCCCGAGCCTTTAATTGATGGTAACCGGAGCTGAGATCAATCTTTGAATCTTTGAGAAATGAGTAGCTCCTTGCAACTGGTCAAAACAATCATCGATCCTTGGCAACAAATATTTATTCTTGATGGTCACTTTATTCATTTGCCAGTAATCAATACACATCCGAAGTGATCCATCCTTATTCCTCACAAATAGCACAGGAGCACCCCAAGGTGAAATACATGGCGTGATAAAACCCTTCTCCAAAAGATCTTTCAACTGGTCCTTCAACTCTTTCAATTCAACTGGGGCCATACGATAAGGAGGAATAAAAATAGGCTGAGTATTCAGAAGGAGATCTATGCAAAAATCCACTTCCCTATCAGGAGGAATGCCTAGCAAATCTTCAAGAAAAACATCTGGAAATTCATTAACCACTCGAATCGACTCAAAAGTAGGTGACTTAGATTCCACATCCCTAACCCTCACAATATGATAGATGTACCCCTTAGAAATCATTCTTTGAGCCTTGAAGATAGGAAATAAACCAACCTTTGACAATAGAGTCACTACCCTTCCATTCCAAAATAGGCTCAATAGGAAACTAAAATTTAACCTTTCGGGTTCTATAATCAATAGAGGCATATGAAGCCTGCAACCAATTCATCCCCAGAATAATATCAAAATCAAACATCACAAGCTCTACAAGATCACCAAGAAGGACTTTATGCAAGACTAAAATAGGACAACCTCGATAGACTCTTCGGGCAATGATAGATTCACCCTTCGGGCAATGATAGATTCACCCACGGGAGTATAAACTGAGTAGGGCTCCCTCAAATTTTTAGGACTTAAACCAAACTTAACAGCCAATAGAGGAGTTACAAAAGATAATTTGCACCTAGATCAAGAAAAGCATAAACATCAAAATCAAAGACTTTTAACATACCAGTCACCATATCCGGAGTCTCTTCCACCTCCTATCTGACATGACGTGCATAGAACCTGTTGTTTCTGAGAGCATCACTTGCCTGACCCTTTTTGTTAGCCTTGAGCACTAGGAATTGTTTGACCCTTCCTTGGGTTCTTAGGATAATCTGCAACCTTGTGGTACAAATTACCACACCTGAAACAAGCACCTAAAGCCTTCCAATACACACCCGAGTGATTTCTTTCACACTTGCCACACCAGAGATGCACTGGCCCACCTTTCATCTTTGCATTAGGAGGAGTCACTCTAGTATTGAAAACCTTTGAATTATAACCTTGACCCTATTGGAAGCGACCATAACTACCACTTTTAGAGTTGGAGAACCCACCAACATAACGGGCCCTCTTAGTATCATTCAACTTTCTTTCTTTGAGCTTTTCCCCTTCAATATGTTCAACTTAAGTCATGAGCCTAGAGATATCCATATCCCAAATAAGCATAGCCATGCAACACTCTTTCACAACCAAATCAGAGATCCCAAAAATAAACTTGTGCATTCTTGCACGGGGTCAACCACCAGCATAGGAGCATACTTTGAGAGCTTTGTGAACTTGAGGGAATAGTCCCTCACGGTCATGCCACCTTGTTTGAGATTGATAAACTCTGACATCTTTGCCTCCCTAAGTTCAAGAGGGAAGAAATGGTCCAGAAAAGCAAATTTGAACTCTTCCCAACCAACTTGAGCATCAGCAACCCTTTCCATCAACCATTGAGTATACCACACATGAGCCACATCTTTCAACTGATAAGAAGCTAACTCAACTTTCTCCTTAGAAGTCACATCCATAACAGTCAACACCTTAGTGAGTTCATCAATGAATTCCTGTACATCCTCATCAACCTTTGAACCATAGAACTCTAGAGGATTCATCCAGGTAAAATCTCTCACTCTAGCAACCAGAGTTCGAACTTGAGGAGGAGGATTGACCTGCCTCACTTGGTTGGCCATGGCTTGAGCTGACATAGCAAGAGTAGCACGAAGCTCATTAGGAGTAACCGACTCCCCCATAGGATCTTGAGGGATTGGGTCCTCATTAACCGGGGCCTGCATAGGTAAAAGAGCTCTTCATGGAGGTATCTTCTGAAATAGTACCAATGACAGTATTAGTGCCAAGAAATCTAAATACACGGTCCATAGCATGACATAAGAAACAAAAAAGTGAGACAATTCCTAAAACATCAGCATAACCTCCCACTCATGGGTATGGTGCACTTCACACCCATGAATAAGACTCTATTCGATGCGACATGTTAGACTCCGAGGATCATTTATAAACCTAGTGCTCTGATATCATATTTATCAAGACCCGAGAATAGGGCCTAAGAGTGACATGGTGAATAGGAACCTGAGAGTCCCCAAACAAGCCTCAAAGCAAACATTTACACATCATCAATTCGGAAGTGCATAAACATAAATTAAATACATAGTTCTACTGGGCGAGTAAGTATGACTCACGCTATGGGGATATCGTAGGGATAGGGATATACATGGATTCATATAGTACATATGATGTGCTGCTGAAATGCAACGCTTTTGACACTTAAAACTTGGAATTTTTATCTGTTCTCATAGCGATGTTAGTAGGTTTGATTATGTTTTATGTTTGTTTTGTAGGATTTAGTGTTGGCATAGTTTTCGAGCAAAGTGTGCTAAAGTAGTAATTTTTGATGATCCACAGAACCCTTTACGGGACGTGGAATTGTTCATGAGCCATAGATGGGGTCTCGTAGCAATTTCCAGTGAGGGATGAATTTTTAAGTTAAACTCTATGAAGGAATCAGACGAGTCGTAGATCAATCCATGAGTCGTAGAGTGTGGTCGTTCTCTGAGGATCAGAAAGTGGAGAAGTTTTGAAAGGCTATCAGCCGAAACCCCCCACGGGCCATAGAATCTTACACGGCCCATGGAAAGGTCTCGTAGAAGTAGTCTCCAAAATCTAGTTGCAGTCCACAAAACCCTGACATACAAGCTGTAAATTGATGCATGAGCCATGAACCTACCCGTAGAGTATGCTAACATAGTTTTCCTATTCCATTTTGGTTTTGTATTTTACACATTATAAATAGGGTTTTAGGTTATTTTTCATTAAGTTTTTCAGGAGTCATGAATTCTGAACAAGGTTTTAGAGAATACACTTAGGATTTATCATATTTTGAGTGGATGTGTATTCTTAATTCGACCTTGTGATTCTAATTGAAGAGCTGAATTTCATATCCTTAGATTCATCTGAGTAAGTGCTCAATTATGTTACTCTACTTCATAATTCCTGCATTTATACTGATCATGCATAGCTAAATCCATAACTAGGGTTGTGGGAACCATGAGGAACTAACAAAGTAAAATCGGATATTGTGTAATTCTTGGAAGGTGTGTTAGGTTGTGTTAATTAATCCTCTTCACTTTAACTACTTTTTAACGGAGGCCTACATTAGAACTAGCCTAATGTCACTTGTCGGATCAAGGAAGTAATGAATAGAAAAGAGGTATTAACAGGATTCGATTGAGATATTTTCATCTAATTAACTGAACTGGATCAAGGGGAGGTTGTACTGGGATAAAAAGTAAGGGTTAGTAATGTCACATCAGGGAGATGGATCAAGTTCCATGATAAAATCCACCTATTCGCTAGATCAAAGGTTTAGGTAAACCTAGCTTACTATCCTACACCTACATATTGGAGAAGGTTCCATTTATCCAATAATACCAAGTTAGGGATTCATGGGGAACACATTACCCTAGTTAGCTCTTTTACTGATTTTTTATCACCCACATTAGTTTAGTTTAGTTAATTTTACATTACAAAATCCCTCTTTTCTTGGGAGATAAGTAGGTTAATCATCCCGACTTAGATTAAATTAATTCTTGAGTCTACCATATTATCTGAGGGATCGACCCTAACCTTGGTTAGGTTATTTACTTGATAGCGATCACTTTACCTCCAAAAAGAGGTGTGGCTTGAGCTACATCAAGTATTTTGGTGTCGTTATCGGAAAATACAACTAGACTTTGTTAATTCAAGTAATTTTGGGGGGTTAATCCTTATTTTCCTAATTTTATATTTTGTTGTATTTACTTTTGTGTACAGGTGTAGTGTATGCACAACACTCGAAGTCGAGGCAATCTTTTAGATCCGTTTGATCCAGAGATCCAAAGAACACTAAGAAGGATGACCCAAGATAATGCAAACAATGCTGATGGTGATGCGATGAATGCAACACTTAATCCAAACGATGAAAACCCACCTATGCTAAATCCACAACCATAGGGTCTACAAACCGCAACAAATTAATGGAACCAATATCGGCTTGACCCTATGGCAATGGATATCAGGGGATCTATTGTGTTACCTCCACTGTTGGATGACACTAAATTCATCGTGTTGAGTGGGTTGTTACAGATGCTACAAAATCGTGGGTTTTTCATAGGCCTACCATCAGAGGATCCACATAACCATCTACACAATATTGTGTTTGTCTGTAAGAGTATGATGGGAAACCAAAACCTTTCCATGGATGCCGTTGGGCTCCATGTTTTCCCACTTTATCGTACATGTAATGCAATGTTATGGTTATTTGAGCTCCCACATAGTTCGATCACCAGTTGGGCAGAATTTTAGAAGGCCTTTTTGGAAAGGTTCTTCCCCATCTTTAAGAAGCTAAAATTAAAGTATGAGATTAACAACTTCGAACAGATACCAGGTGATTCAATTAATGCTACATGGGAAAGGTTCACTAAGTATCTGAGACGTTTCCCAGACCACAAGATTGTTGACGACGCCCTGGTTGAGATCTTTTATTAATCCTTTGATGAGAATGGCCAAGCAATTGCTGATACTATTATGGGGGGATCATTTATAGATCGCTCATTCTTGGAGGTTGCTGAGATTCTTGAAAGAGTGGTCAAAACAAACCATACATGGGGAATGAGGGATAAGTCTACCATAATGAGCTCGTTCTCAGTCAGTACTAGCTCAAAGCAGATACAGACAAGTGAGAAAGTGATGCAAGAACTTGCGTGGATCAATACCAATATGGAGCTGTTGATGAAGCAGAATTTGGAATGGGTAAATATTATAGCTCATCAACCTCCACATACACATGTGAAAGGAGCCTTATTATGAAAAGGACACGTGTTTTTTTGCTGATCAAATAGCGGGTTTTTGGACCCATACCCAAGGGTCCAATAAGAACTATTGGCGTCAAGGTCAAGGGAACCAAGGTCGGAACTTCGGGAGAGATAATGCCTTTAGAGATAATAATAGAGGAGGCTATTATGATAGGAATAAGGGACTGGACAAAGATGCTTAATGGGGTCATAGAGATTGCTTTAGGAATGGTCCGTATATTCCACCATACGATTGGAATTCTGGAGTTGGCTCCTCTCACATTGAGGAGATGTTTGACCGGTTGTTGAAGAAGGCTGATGAATAAGATGAGATACTAAAGGGAATGAAGTTTAACATCTCTAGCATCAACCAGAAGATTGAGTCTCACTTGTAGCGATTAAGAAACTGGAGCAACAGTTTGGCCAGATATCGACTCAGTTGAACCAACAGAAAGGTACGCTGCCCAGTAACACAGTGCAAAATCTTAAGAATGAAGTATGATGTATGGAAATCAACTCGCAGTGGAAAGCAGACCATTGATCCTCCAATGCCATTGGATGATGGTGATGTTCGTGATGAGAGCGTTATGAACAGGCAGAATGAGACTGGAGATCATCGTACAGAGAATGAGGAAAGTGACACAACGTCAAAACAGTTGAGACCCATTCCTCATCCTCCTCCTCCGTTCCCTCAAAGACTAAAGAAAAAAGAGGAGGAAGGTAAGTTCAAATGCTTTCTCTCTATGTTGAAGCAACTCTCTATAAATATCCCGTTGATTAAATCATTGGAGAAAATGCTCAGGTATGCCAAGTTTATGAAGGATCTAGTTACGAAGAAGTGTACTGTGAGTCAGGAGTTCTCATAAGAGCTCCAACATTGCAGTAAAATTTCAATTAGGTCCTTGGTGCAAAAATGAGAAGACCCAGGAGCATTCACCATTCCTTGCACCATAGGTCCTATGGAGTTCGCGAGGACAGTGTGTGATCTCGGTGCTTACATAAATTTGATTTCCCTTGTGATCTTTAAGAAACTTGGTCTAGTAGCCCTTACCCCGGCGAGCATGAGACTGTTGATGGCTGATGGAATGGTGAAGAAGCCTGTAGGGATACTTTATGATGTCCTTGTCAAAGTTGATAAGTTCATATTCCCCGTAGACTTTGTGATCCTAGATTTTGAGGTCAACTTTAAAGTCTCGATCATCTTCGGAAAGCCTTTCCTATCCACTGGGCGAGCCCTAGTGGATATGGAATCCGGCCAACTCAAGTTCAAATTGAATGAAAAAGAAGTTATCTTCAAAATCTGTCAGTCAATAAAGAGGCCAAAAGAACTAAAGGTAGAAGTATGGGCCATTTATGAAGTCTGATTAATCAGATGGTCCAATTTGTGTTGCGACAATAAATCAAGCACTACTTGGGAGACAACCCAAGATACAGTGTAATAGTATTAATTCTGTTTTGTTTTTAGCTTTTGGACTTGTAGCTAGTTTGATTTTTGCTTTATGGTTGTAATGTGTGGACAGTGGGCTGGTAACATATAGAGTAACAGTGTGTTTTTGCAGGTTTTGGAGGTGCAAGACCAAGTTAGCCATTTTTGGCTGAAAAGGCAAGGAAGAGTGATTCTACAACTGATTATATGGGCTATACATCATTGCACTACCCGTATACCAGCTCGTAGGACATTCCAGTGAGCAAAACTATGTGCACTCCAGTCCACTAGCCAACTTTACGGTCCATAGAATAAACTACGAGCCGTGAATGAAGTCATGCCCTGAGGATCAAAAAGTGGAGAAGTTCTGAAAGGTCATCAACCAAAACCCCCCATGGGCCGTAGAATCTTACACTACCCGTGGAAAGGTCTCATAGAAGTAGTCTCTAAAATCCAGTTGTAGTCCACGAAACCCTAATATACAAGTCGTAGATTGATGCACAAGCCGTGAACCTACCCGTAGAGTGTGCTAACACAGTTTTCTTATTCCATTTTGGTTTTGTATTTTACACATTATAAATAGGTTTTAGGTTATTTTTCATTAAGTTTTTGAGGAGTCACGAAGTCTGAACAAGGTTTTAGAGAATACACCTAGGATTTATCATATTTTGAGTAGAAAAACATTATTGTGTGTTCTTAATTCAATCTTGTAATTCTAATCGAAGAGTTGGATTTTATATTCTTAGATTCATCTGTGTAAGTGCTCAATTATGTTACTCTACTTCATAATTCCTGCATTTATACTGATCATGCATAGCTAAATCCACAACTAGGGTTGTGGGAACCATGAGGAACTGACAAGGTAAAATCGGATATTGTGTAATTCTTGGAAGGTGTGTTAGATTATATTAATTAATCCTCTTTACTTTAACTACTTTTTAATGGAGGCCTACGTTAGAACTCGTCTAGTGTTACTTGCCGAATCAAGGAAGTAATGAATAGGAAAAGAGATAATTAACAAGATTCAATTGAGATGCTCTTATCTAATCAACCGAACTGGATCATGGGGAGGTTGTACTGGGATAAAAAGTAACTGTTGGTAATGTCACATCATGGAGACGAATCAAGTTCCATGATGAAATTTACCTATTCACTGGATCAAAGGTTTAGGTAAACCTAGCTTACTGTCCTACACCTACACACTGGAAAAGGTTGCATTTATCTGATAATACCAAGTTAGGGATTTATGGGGAACACGTTACCCTAGTTAGCTCTTCTACTGATTCCTTATCACTTTCATTAGTTTAGTTTAGTTAATTTTACATTACAAAACTCCCTTTTCTTAGGAGATAAGTAGGTTAATCATCCCGACTTACATTGAATTAATTCTTAAGTCTGCCATATTATCTGAGGGATCGACCCTAACCTCGTGTAGGTTATTTACTTAACAACGACCGCTTTACCTTAAAAGAGGGGTGGTCTTGAGCGACATCAACATAGCACATAAAATTAAAGGACAGGTAAAGATGACTCAAGCTATGGAGATATCATAGGACTTCAGACTCTCCATAACATCTCATATCACATAATCATATAATCCATACATAGTTATTAGTCATAACATCTTAAGGATACACATAACATAAATCATAAGAACAACTACAAGATGTACAATAATGCCTCTAATATATATTGGGTCGGGGGCAAAGAAATGTCTCAGACTCACCCTCAAGTAAAAAAATATACATTATAATCATAATACGTAGTTATAAGTCGGCTTGTCCTTTGATGATAGGATTCACCATAAGAAACTCTGAGTCAATGAACTTGCCGTCAAGAGGTGGAAGGTGATAGTCTCCGATCCCTACAAGGTTAGATAATATAGGAAAAAGAGTATGTTTGGCACATAGTTATGAGAAATGAGACTTTACATAAGACCCCTTAGGTCGAGCCCCTACCCCCAATCTCATTCAGTGCTAAGTAGTCATCCCACGGGAATACATATATATATACATGCTTTTTAAAAAGGGGACAAGTTTTTCAAATCTCTTTCATGCATACTTGGGCTTAAAAGCCAAACATTCTTCATAATCATGCATACTAAGGCTAAAAAACCAAATCATACTTCATGTCATACTTTCAATGCATAAGAGTAGGTCAAATATTCATAATTATATTGGTGTAAACACCCATAATTTCCAAAGGAGCCATAATTATAGATATTTATGTAATCACATTCCTGTCATAACCATATCCTTATCAAAATCATATTCGTAAACATAATTGGGCTTAACCCACTTCATAATTTTCATGAAATCCAATGCTCATGTATGTATATACTATGAATGATAAGAGAAATGGCATGGGCTTTAGAGATTTATATTTCAAAGTGCATAACAAGGTAAATTCATTCTTAAATCATAAGGAGACCCACAATTAAAATATAATTTAAGCTATCCATGCATAGGTTCAAAGTTTAAAGCGACATGCACATGTAAACTTTCATAAATTCCATGAAATTCAATATAATAGGACTTAAATCATGTTAGAATCATCAATTAAATACAACCCATAACTCAATTTAATCAAATCAACAACAATTTAAAAAATTAATATTTAAAGTAAGCTCAATTTCATAAAATCAAGTGAAAAAAACATTTGGGGCTTCATGGTTTGAAGAGGCCATGAATAAATTCCCACATACCTTTGATGACCAATAAGAATGGAGAAAATATTGATTGAAGA
The DNA here is from genome assembly GCA_038996855.1 of Solanum aculeatissimum. Taxonomy (NCBI): domain Eukaryota; kingdom Viridiplantae; phylum Streptophyta; class Magnoliopsida; order Solanales; family Solanaceae; genus Solanum; species Solanum aculeatissimum. The sequence continues at coordinate 9,911 of JBCEWC010007228.1, read as the reverse complement.
AGAAGGCTCTTTTGAATTCCCAAGTTGAATCTTCAAGCTTCACTTGAGAGGAGCTTTTAAAAGAGAGTATTTGAATTTCTAAGTGTAATGAATTGAATTGAATGAGAATGGAGGAGTATAGGTCAGTTTAGAAGCTTAGGAGGGATTAGGAAGTCTAAAATGACTTTAAGAAATCAGAAAAATTACAAATAAACCATTAATGATATGGAACCAAAAGAAAGTCCAAGTGGCCATCAAGGGGCCAAATGGTTCGTGCAGTGGCTCACAAACCATGTACTGGTCCGTGGTCCTGCACTTGGCTAAAATTCCAGCTAAGTCTGGTTCCCATGGAAGGCTACACAGATCATCAAGCGTTAAACGGGCCATGCGGGCTTCCATCTAGTTGATGCGAGTTACGAAATGTTAACCTTATACTTAGAACCATTCCTAAGGATGAGACCTTCACGAAACACTTCACCACGACCCTTGTTGAGGACCATGAGACCCCCACACAGACCGTACAAGGGTTCACAACCAGTATAGGGTCTCCTGGTAGTATGCCTTAGCCTAAAACTCAACAAAATCCCTGTACAAATGGCCTTTATGAAAATAGGCATAACTTGCTCATTCGAACTCAGAATCAAGTGAAACCAGTTGTGTTGGAAAGCTAACTCAAAGTTATTCAATTTTATAGGTTATATAGTACCCAGTTCTTCTTGTGTTAAGATATATGACCAGTTAAAGTTGACTCTTCCAAAGGTTCTTAAGCAAAACTTAACCAATGCAATTCTCTTGAATATGGCCACATAAGAGAAACTCATAATGATTATTAACCACTCAAGATGCGTTCAAAATCAGTGTACACCACAACGGCAAGATTTTCCAAAGTCCAGGTCCTTACACTAAAATGAGCTCATAATCACTATTTTCGTTAAAATCCCAAGCTCTTTAAATTTTTTTAAATTTCTCAATTGAAAACTCCAAATTTGATGTTAAAATTAAGGGATAATTAATGGGTAATGAAAAGAAGAGTTGAAAATATCTTTTTCAGTGAAAAGCCTTTAAAAAATCATCCAAACTGATCTCTCAAAGTTTAAAAATAGAGAAAATATCTAATTTGCATAACTCGAGTCTGAAAATCCCTCTCTAATGTCGCTAAAGCGATACCCGCAAAAGTGCGAACTTCGCTTTAGCAACCAGACACTCGCTAAAGTGAGGCATGCAACACACCAAAACTTTGCAAATTTCAAACAATTTCAAGGACTCAAAAACAACCCTCGAGATTTATTTGAAAACCCGTACACATAAACTATACATGCAACCCTACTAAATTCGACATTTCAGATTCAATGGAATTATCAAAAATTGAATCCGAGGCCTACTTGACCCGGAACCTAATTAGGTGCAACTAAATTAACTTAGGACACTTGAAATACCAAAACTTTATCAAAGCACTCAAAAATTAAGACAAAATTGCTTCTATCCTGAGACCAATGGAATCATAAAAAATTTAATCTGAGCATCGAAACTCAAAACGCAGACCAAAGTCAAACCAAACTCAAACCAAACTCAATTCCCAACTCCAAACTTAGAATCCATATAACAACTTCAAATCTAATTCCGACAATTCTCCTAGAATAATTTTCACATTCCAACATTGGTGGAATCGACGAAATTCTATTTTGAGATTTGAATCTCCAAAAGACTCAATATTTTAAAATTAGACAACTTTGACCTTCAAAAATTTGATCTTTACAAAAAAATTTAACTTTTACAAAAATTCTCAAAAACCAACTTTTAAAATCAATCAAACACGACTCGTGACCATTATCGGGACGGGTAGAACGATAATTTAGCCAAAAGTAAAAAATGGCCATTTGGGTCATTTCATCATCCACCACTAAAAATCATGTTCGTCCTCGAACATAAAGCAAGGGACATACTTGAAGTCTTAAAGAGATGAGAGTAGAAATTTTGCATATTAGCCTCTGACTCCCAAGTAGCCTCTCCCATGGGCCGATGTCGCCACTAAACCTTCACCAAAGCTATGTCCTTGTTCCTAAACATTTGGACCTACCTATCTAAAATGGCCACTAGCTCCTCCTTGTAAGTGGAATCTTGACCCAACTCTATCGAATCAAGAGATATCACATGAGACTCATCCAGAATATAACGTTGTAGCATCCGACATAAAACACTGGATGCATTGAAGATAGATGAGGTGGCAAAGAAAGTTTGTCGACCACCTCTCCCACTCACTCTTGAATCTTAAATGAGCCAATATACCTCAAGCTAAGCTTACCCTTCTTCCTGAACCTCATGACACCCTTCATGGACGAAATTCTCAACCATACCTGGCCATTTCTATGAACTCTAAGGTTAGAACTTACTTATCAACATAACTCTTCTGGGGACTTTGGGCTGCCAACAACCGAATCTGGATCAAGTAAACCTGTTCCATGGTATCTTTAAGCAAATTTTTGTTGAGGCTATACACCACAACAAAATCAAACCAACCTATGTGTAATTACATCTCCAGCCATACAAGGTCTTAAAGAAGCCATTTGGATACTAGAATGATAACTGTTGTTATAAGAAAACTCTACCAAGGGAAAATGCTGGTCCTACCTGACACCAAAGTCAACAACACATGCCCAAAGCATATTTTCTAGCACCTGAATAGTCCTCTCAGACTATCCATCTATCTTAGGATTAAATACTATACTCAAGTCTAAATGAGTGCCCAACCCATGCTATAGGGCCTTCCAAAAGTGAAATAAGTAAAAAACCTTAATCAGACACAATGGAAATAGGTATTCCATAAAGCCTAACAATCTGACTGATATAAAGATGAACTAACTTCTCTGCTATATACCTAACCTTGATCAGAACAAAGTGAGCAAACTTAGTCAAATGATCCACAATAACTTAGATGGAGTCATAACTACCTACTATAGTGGGTAAACCTACCATAAAATCCATCGCGATCTGCTCCCATTTCCATGTAGGAGTGAGCATCCTCTGGAGCTCACCCCTGGACCTCTAGTGCTCACACTTGACTTGTTGACATGTTAAGCACTTGGACACAAACTTGATGATGTCCTTCTTCATGCCATACGACCCATAGTGCTGACTCAAGTTATGATACATCTTTGTTTCTCTCGGGTGTATGAAATATCTAGCACAATAAGCCTCCTTAAGTATTAACTTGATCAGGTCACCTACCTTAGGCACACAAATCTGGCCTCCAATCCTCAAAACTTTATCAACATCAAGCATGACCTCCTTGGCCTCACCTCTAGTCATATTATCTAGAATGAGACACAACTTGTCATCCTTAAACCGTCGCTCATGGATATGATCCATCAAAGAAGATCGGGCCTCTAAACAAGCAAGCACTTCGCCATCATTAGAAAACTACAACCTTGCTAATACATTGGCCAATCTCTGAACATCTCTAACCAAGAGTTGCTCCTCTACCTGAATAGATGCAAGGCTGCCCATACTAAAAATCTTCATACTCAAAGTATCAAACACCACATTGGCCTTTCGTGGATGATGTAAAAAAGTCAAGTCATAATACTTTAGAAGATCGATCAACCTCTTCTACCTAAAATTCAAGTCCTTCTGGCTAAAGATATACTACAAGCCACGGTGATAAGTAAATATCTCATAATGAACCCCATACAAATAGTACCCCTACAAATTCAAGACAAAAACAACTGCTGCCAACTCAAGATCATGGGTAGGATAATTCTTCTCATGGGTCTTCGATTGCCTGAAGGCATAGGCAATCACCTTTCCCTTCTGCATTAACACACCTCCTAGCCTAACACCCGATGCATTATAATACATAGAGAAATCAACACCCTCATTAGGCAAGGTCAAAATAAGTGCAATGGTAAAAATATCCTTAAGCTTTTGGAAGCTCTTCTCATACTCCTTCAACCAATAAAATACCACATTCTTATAGGTGAGTCTAGTCAGTTGAGACACTATAGTATAGAAGCCCTGCACAAAATACCAATAATACCTAGCCAAACCCATAAAACTATGGATCTCTATGGCAGAGATAGGCCTACTCCACCCTCTAATAGCCTCAACCTTCATCGAATCAACCTTGATGCTCTCCTTGGACATCACATGCCCTAAGAATTCTATTGAATTGAGCCAAAATTCACACTTAGAGAACTTAGCATAAAGCCTTCCCTCCTAGCCTTTGGAGCACGATCCTTAGATTCCTAACATGGTTAGCCTCGGTCTTGGAATAGACTAAGATATCATAAATAAATACAATCACAAAAGAATACAAATAAGGTTGAAATACTCCATTCATCAACTCCATAAACATTGTCGGTGTGTTGGTCAACCCAAATAACATAACAAGAATTCATAGTGACCATACCTCATCTAGAAGGCAGTCTTAGGAATATTGGATGGTTTAATACTCAACTGGTGATACTTGAACCTCAAATTTATCTTAGAGAACACTGTTGCACCCTGGAGCTGATCAAATAAGTCATTAATCCTGGAAAGAGGATACTTGTTCTTGACAGTCACCTTGTTCAACTGTATGTAATCAATGCATATCCTCATAGACCCATCCTCCTTCTTTTTCACCAACAGAACTAGGTCACCCCTAGGGTATACACTAGGAAAAATAAAACCCTTACTCAACAAATTCCAAAACTAGTCCTTTAGCTCCTTCAACTCTGCAGGTGTCATACTGTAGGGAGGAATAGAATTGGGCTTAGTGTCCAGCTCAATATCAATAGCAAGATAAATATCCCTATCCAGTGGAACTCTAGGAAGATTAGTAGGAAATACATCCATAAACTCACGAACCATAAGGATAGACTCTATAGAAGGTGAATCAACATTAGTATTATGAATAAAGGCAAAATAGTATAAACAACCTCTGTCAATAAGCTTTTGAGCCTTGATTGCTAATATAAGAACTACAGGAACCCTTCCACTCAATCCTTGGTCCACCAGGTACGTCTAAAGTAACCATCTTAGAAACACAATCAAGAATGGCATGATACAAAGACAACCAATCTATACTCAAAATAGCATCAAAATTGGTCATATCAAGAATAATCATGTCCACCTAAGTATCATAACACGCCAAATACATAAGGAAAGATCATTACACCTGATCCATCACCAAGGGATCTCCTATTGGGGTAAAAACATGTACCAACACAAGCATGAAATCATATAATAAGTCAAACCCAACAGAGAAATATGTAGACACATATAAATACATAGAGCCATATATGTTCATGATCTCTCTCAAGAGTTGACCTAAATACATAAGATTTGATGGAGAAACCAAGGCTCTCACAAACCTATGGACTCTCTCTACCTCAGTAGTAGTCAAGAATATGGCATGACATGATAACTGATAAAACTGAGCCTCATAATTTGCAATGGTCATACTACCCTAAGTCAAACTCTCAAATCTTGTTCGAATCTTCTCTCAAACACTCCAAGGAATGAATCAGTCTTGATAGGCCTTTAAGAATACACCCTACTCTATCTAAAGGGATCTTACTGGTCTAAAGCTTATATATGTCCTCCACCACTTTTTAGTGGTGCCTCTGAGCTGAAAAGTAACAAATCTGACACACCGAGGATCAACCAGTCCAGTGACCTCCAATATCTCATGGCATAAAGTCAGGAACTCATAAGCATCCTCACCCTTACCACCCTAAAACTAGGTGGTTTCATCTTCTGAAACTTTTCATAACTTTACTGATCATCACCACAAGTACTTTCTCAGGAGAAATCTGTACTAGTGTAGGAAACAGTGGTGGCTGTCCCACCTAAGCATAAATAGTATGACTTTGAATAGGAGCCTGTCCATCTTCTGAGGTCTGTGAACCTCCCGAGGTACTTGTGGAACTACCAGTCTGTGCCATGCCCTGAAGTACATCCAACATCCTCAACAAAGTATCATGTAATAATGGTGCAACTACATACTCAGGAGGAATTTGATCTCCTCTAATCTCAGGCCTAGGCTTGGGAGATACACCCCTTTCATAGTTTTAGGCTGGTGTCGCTCCTCAATCCTGGACCTACCTTGGCCTCCAACTCTACCCATACCTCTACCCCGAACAGGGGCCTCAGTAACAATCTCAAGGGTTGCCTCTTCCTTATTATTAACTGATTATCTAGTCCTGGTCATCTATTAAAAGAACATGTGACACTCAACACTAATTGAAGAATCTACGAACGACTAATTTGAAAGAAGTAAAAGAGAATTTTTCTAATAGTCTCCATAGCCTTTCAAAGATGAGCAACAAACGTCTCTGAGCCGATCCTTGAGACTCAATTTGACTGGGCTTGTGCACATGTGAGACCTACAAACCTGAAGCTCTGATACCAAATTATCACGATTTGAAATCGAGTGTGATGACACTTGCCTTTAATCTACCTAGAAAAGTTAGCCTAAATTGATAATAACAGAATAATTTAGAAGCTAAAGCATTAATATAATCTACATAGTATAGAATAAAGCAAAAGGGATCATAACCAAATCTAATACCATCCCAAAACTAGTTGTTACCTGGTGCAAGCCTCTATAATAACAAAATTAGATTAAAATAATACAACTCTCATAGTCCTTGTGTCTCAAATAGAACAAAACTAATAAAGTTATTCAACAGTATTGAGAGTATGTTGTAGCAACAAACAACTACCTTTCAATCTATCAATAGATCCATCTGAAAGAGAAATGGAAATGTCAATAGGACTCGGGCTCACAACTTATAGATATGTGTAAAAAACAAAGGTGAGTACCAAAGTACCCAACAAAAGGACCTAATCACAGGTAAAAAATAAAGAACTAAGCGCTCCTTCCATCCCAAACACATACCTCCAAACAACAAACTTGTACGTAGAAAAGGCCAACATATACAACATATATAATACAACAATTACAATTTCATATCACAATATCTCAATAGTTCAATCTTCACAATATACAAGACTCAAGTCATTCATCATATGTCACAACTTTTCAATAGGTTCAATCTCAGTAATGTACAAGATCCGAGTCATTCAATAGATGTCACAACACTTCAATAGTTCAACCTCGACATTATACAATATTCAAGTCAATTAATACATACTTAGTACATGCATCAACTTTCATGTAAAGAATAATATGATATGAAATGCTATGAGATGCAAGCAATGCAATGCAAACGTCAAGTAACCATGATATATGTCTATTCTATGATACATATTTGCTAATATAATTAGATTGGTATCTATAAGGGCCATATATGGATCATGCAGTCGTCTGAATTATTTTTCTTCGACATTTACTTTCATATCTAGTATGAACTATTTTCCTTCGACATTTACTTTCATATCTAGCAAAAATTATTTTCCTTCAACTTTTCATTTATTTTCTTTTTTTCTAGCTAGAACCATTTTCCTTTGGCTTTTCAATGCATCACATAAGTGCATATCACATTGGCATGAGATTGTGCAAAGAGTCAACACTTTTTATATATTCAATAATCATGTCAAATCAATCTCATTTTCATCTAGCCAGAACAATTTTCCTTTAGCTTTTCATCTTCAATGAAACATCAAGCAAGTATATGTCATCACAACACAATAATCACTTTTACAAGTATAAGAATGTGCAAGATGTTCACATATATCATTTATTCAATAGTCATCAATCATCCTCCTTGTTCTTTCAACACTTCTATCATCATTAATACATTATATAATAAGCACATCAAATCATAGCTCAAGCCTTTCAATAATTGTTTGTCACCATCACTTAGGACAATTCATAATTGAGTCCATAATTCACAAGTATTTAGTTCAATAATTTCAATAATGTCTCAAAATATGCATTTAACTCAACATCTCACATAAGTACATCAATGGAAAATTCCATGTTACATGAATCAAAGCTCAACAAATTGAACAACATAATAATTTTCACATTCTCATCAATTGGCATTACAAGCCTAATTCACAATATTAACTCATAAATCTCAATCAATAACAATTAGGTATAATTCCACAATTTAATTCACACATGTCATAACTCCCACATCCCCGTTATCCAATCATATCCACTAGAAAAAATCACTAATTCTCAAATTTTACATTTGAAAGGAAATAATAAGTTCAATTAAATTCAACAAGGTTTACAATTCACTTGCCTCAAATTAGTTAATCAATCACTCTAATGAAAATGCCTTCCCCTTTCGAATCAAATCTGAAATACCACAATCTACTCGAAAATAAATTCATAATCACAATACTAAACTAATAATACCAAAATCAAGTAATTTAGGACAAAATCATCCAAAAATTTACTACCAGCAAAAATTAATTTGAAAATGGAGTTGAAATGAGTTCACAATCATCAATTTTATAAAAATTCCAAAGTTCATGAAAATCTCTAATTTTCTCAATTGGGTACTCCAAATTTGATGTTAAAATCAAGGGATAATTAATTGATAATGATAAGAAAGTAAAAAAAATATCTTTTTCAATAAAATGCCTTCAAAACATTAATCAAAAATCATCCAAGACGAGCTCTCAACGTTTGAAAATGTTACAAATATTCAAAAAGGGGTACATAGGGTTCTGAAAACCCCTTTTTGATGTCGCTATAGCGACCAAAGTGTCAATATAGTGACACCCTCACTTGCTAGTATAGTGAAGCTTGGGTCACTATAGCGAAACATGTTTCACTACAACTATGTCACTATGGTAGTCATGCCTTCTCTAAAGCAAGGCTTGCACCAGATCATAGTAGAAATCATTCCAAACAATTTTAAAACTCAAAATCAACCCTCGAAATTCATTTGGAACTCCATACACAAAAACCAAATATGCAACCCCACTAAATTTGACATTCCGAACTCAATGAAATCATTGAAAATTGAATTCAAGGCATCCTTGAACTGAAATCCGATTAAGCGCCTTAAATCTAACTTAAGTCATTTGAAATTTCAAAATGACACTAGGACACTTAAAAATTAAGGCAAATCTATATTTAGTACTAAAATCACCTTTCAAGACCATTGAAACAATCAAAAATTAATTTGAGCACCGAAACTTAAAATGTTGACCAAGGTCAACCCAAATTTAAACTTTAACTCAATTTTCAACTCCAAACCTAAACTTCATGTAACAATTCTAAATCTAATTCTGACAACTCTACTAGGCCAATTTTCATATTTTAAAACTGATGGAAACAACACAATTTTATTTTGAGACTCAAATCTCTGGGTGACTCAAAATTTTAAAATTAGATAATTCAAACATAAAAAATTTAAACTTTGAAAAAATTCTCAACTTTCACCAAATTTTTGAAAAGCAACTTTAAAAATCAATCAAACATGATTCAAGACCGCTAATAAGACGAGCAAAATAGTAATTTTGTCAAAAACATAAAAAATGACCTTCAGGGTCATTACATCATCCACCGCTAAAAATCATATTCTTCCTCAAACATAAAGCCAAGAACATACCTAAAGTCACAAAAGATGAGAATAGTGGGTTCACATACCAGACTTAGTCTCCCAAGTAGCCTTTTCCTTGGGTCGATGTTTCCACTGAACCTTTACCGAAGCTATCTCCTTGGACCTCAACTTCTACACTTTTCTATCTAGAATAGCCAATGACTCCTCCTCATAAGTTAAATTCAGACCCAACGCTATTGAATCAATAGATATCACATGAAACTCATATGTAATATATCAACGTAACATAGAGACATGGAACACTAAATGCGCTGAAGATAAATGTAACAACCCGAAAATTTTTGAAATCTACTTATGGTTAGCATTCTAAGATGTACTACAAGCCATATATGAGTTTTGGTGGTCACGGGTTGAGTTTAAGTGGCCGAATGCAAATTGGGCTAGTTAGTGGCCTAGAGGGACCGT